>JASAND010026086.1:0-13980 GCA_030248195.1 Trissonchulus latispiculum | reverse complement strand
AATATAGTCAAACTTCACATTGTGGCGACCGTGTCATGTGGTAGATGTTGGAGGAATGTGACGGTCTTGACCCGAAATTTTATCGAGATTTAGGAGATCGACTTCAAGATAATCAACGTCTGGGTTTGGGAATGGACTTTACGGTTTGGGTTTGGGTCAACGGTTTGGGAATGGCCTTTGCCGGCCATTGTTTTGACGCGCGGATCTGGCGTGATGCTTTATCGCCATGTCGTCCGGTCGGTGGCTGCTGGGGTCGGATTCTACTGGTCCTACCTTGTAGCAGGTCTCTGGACGTTTGGGTTGGCTTTGGTCTTGGCTGGTTGGTTGGTTGGTCTGCCGGCCAACGAGTTGCGTTCGGCCTGCTTGGTCGCTCTTGTTGGACTTTTGGCGCACTGTGCTTCGTGCGACTGCTATCTGGTTGGGCGCCTGGTGCCTGTAGCCTGCCTGGTCGCCCTTGGTGATTTTGGAAGTGTCCTGCTTCCAGTTTGTTGGTTGCCGTGCCGGCTTGTGGGGGTGCTCTGCCTCTGCAGTTGGTTGCCATCTTCGTCGGCGCCATGTGGCTTCGGCTTTCCTGGCCTCTGTTGGACTTTGTTGGCAGGCCCTGTTACCTCGTGGCTGCCATCTTGGATTGTGTTGGCCAGGTTTGGCCTTTGGATTGTCAGGGCCTTTGGGGGTCCTGACGGGCCTCTACTACTGGAGCCTGTCAAATGGGCTCCTGGACATGGGCTTGGTGTTTGTGGTCTACTTCCCGCCGTTGGGGTGCCGGGTCAAGCGGTGCACGGCTTGTTTGGCCATTATTTGTGCCTGGTCCCGGTCCCGCAGAACTCTGTGTTCCGGTTTGGGTTGAGATTGGCCTTGGTGGGTCTGGTCAGGAAGCGTCGGGAGGCCTGCTACGCTTTGCCTTGGTAGGATCCGGCCGTCTGGACTTTTGGACAGAAGGACTTTATGAATGTAACAGCAACTGTCTGCGGTGCTGGGGAGAAAACCGCCAGTGTCCCCTCCTTTGCACACCCGTGACGCTCTCTGCTCCAACCTTATTTTGTGTAATTTTTGTTGTTGTCTAATCAGTGTCTTGGTGATGGGTTTTCTTTCGGGTTCTGTTTTATTGGGTGTGATTTGTAGGGAGGGAGCCGTAGGGACTAAATTTTAACATTGGGTTTCGGTTTGACTA
Organism: Trissonchulus latispiculum; assembly: GCA_030248195.1. Classification (NCBI taxonomy): domain Eukaryota; kingdom Metazoa; phylum Nematoda; class Enoplea; order Enoplida; family Ironidae; genus Trissonchulus; species Trissonchulus latispiculum. The sequence continues at coordinate 12,809 of JASAND010026086.1, read as the reverse complement.
TATTTTCCTTATTCTTTCGTCAGGGTGCCCGCTACCTCGGTATAGCCGTTGTAACTGTCGATGCTGGTATAGTTTTTCGCTATCACTTTTTGTGTTGTTTTTCTACTAAAAGCGGTTGCACGGTTGATGGTTTCACTTTTATCTCTTCAAAATTCTTTCTACTTCTTTTCTTGAAAATTGCAACTCTATGATGACATCTCTTTTCATTGTTTTGTTTTTCACTAATCTAGTTTCCTATATTGGCATTGTTAAGTATGTATATCATATCCATATCATTCATCTACTGTTCATTCCATCATGGCTGCTACTTCTGTACAATTTTTGACTTCTTTGATTTTTGTTTGATATCTACATGCATAATAATTTTTCTTGTCATATACATATACTATTGTAATAGTGGGTTGTTGTTCTCTTTTTCTGATCTTGTTTCCTGTCGGTGCAACCCTACTCTTTTAGTACTAGGGTGATCTCGGGCGGGAATTTGAAAATTTTACGTAGGTTTTGTAGTAGGTAATTTTTCTAATAGTTTTGTCAATATGTCTCGATTAGGTTACGAGTAGTTTTACCGTCGGCCGGTTAGCATGTTAGAAAGTTGTGTGCTCAACCGTGGTATGGTGTATGTTCACCACTGTCGTTTCTTATTTTCACGTAATTTTTTACAAACGTTTTATCTTTACTAGTACCTAAGGTACCTGTGGGTAACAGTCTTTTTATCAAGCGTTCTAACTGAGTGAATCCGTCCGAGGCCGCCCGGGGCCAAAAGAGGGGGTATTATGTGAAGTTAGCACCGACAGGAAAGATATAAATGATATATGAGTTGCTAAGCCTAAGTGAATTTAGTATTGCATTTCGACAAACGTTCAATGATTCTACATCACTCTTGTCTAATTCCATAGGTTTACTAGCTAATAGTTAATATTCGCCATATTGGGTAGGTTTGAGTTCGGTCGTGGGTGTAGGTTGCTCGATAGTGGTTGGGTTGCAACGAGAAGAGTTGGGTTCGGATTTGGGGAAATTTATTGTTGGGTTTGGTTATTAGTCTCCTTTTTGCTCTGTCGGCAGTTGCCGGGTTTTTTGGGTTTGTTCTGTATTTGCCAAAGTTTATGTGTTCGGTTAAAATTAATGCTTTGTACTAATTTTGTCATCAAGTTTTGTTCGAAATTCATTAAATCGTTGTAATCGCCAAATTGACTTCTAGTTGGTCAGGATCCTCCATTTCTCCAACATCGCACACCACCGGTATTCACTTGTAATCTAAGCCTTATCCTAGTAGTCAAGAGAAGGCAACAGCATTTTACTAAGTCTCATATAGTCAAACTTCACAACAAATAGGCCTATCTGTAGCTAAGTTTTGAGAATACGGCCCATCCCACAAAAGTGACTGCCTGTGACTTGACAGACAATGCAGCTAAAACGGCACAATTCAAGTTATATCAGAAGTTAATAAATAATATATACAAAGTAGTTATTAAAATGTAGTGTAAAATGTAAAATGTAAAATGTAGTATTGTAAAATGTAAAGATATTATAAATTGTATTATATTGTATTATTATTATTGTATTATATTGTATTGTAGAGTATTGTGAATTGTAAAAAGTAAAATGTGTAAACTGTAAAATGTAGTGTAAAAATGTATAAAGTTGTAAAATGTTAAAGTACCGACTTTTTTCAAAATAAGAGTTTTGTTTTAATGGAATCTAACTGAAATTATAAGTCTATTAACATTGTTAACCAATTAGTATTTATAGCATCATGAACTCTTTGATAAAAACGTTTGTTTAATGTTGTGTAATTGCATTTATCACCGTGATAATCAATATTTTAAATAAAGAAATCGTCTCTGCGCAGATGTAGCACACTGATTCACATAAACCGATACAAAAAGCCAAAAACAAAACTAATGAGGCAAAACATTATTGCAGCAGCTTCACAGATATTTGTTCGTTCAGAAAAATGTAATCTTATAAGCACAGATGCTTAAATCCGTTTAATATTAATTTTTATTCATTTATTGTTTGCAAGCCACAAGTGTTATGTCGACTTGTGAGAGTTTTGGGCATTTTGCAGGTACCTGTGAACTTGTGACTTGTAGTTTGTGGGTTGATGAAACCCAAACTGGACAATCAGCTTGTGGCGGGCTTGTCGCTTGGATATCAGTTATCACCATTTTCTTTTTGCGTAAAATTTTTCATAAAAATTTATGGTGAAATATTGTGGCTACGTTTGGTAAGTTTGCACCCAATACAAACTATGTGGTCCTGTTTCATTGGCACCAAATAACGTAGAAGATGTAGAGCTTCAAACTGATATGTGGCTCAATTTACGTAAGTTATAGCTTTCCAAAATGGATTGAATGTGAGGCAAGCACAATCTTATAAATTATTGTTGCTTACATTACCAGGATTATAGATGTGAGAAAGATACAGTCAAAACAGCTACCAGTCCACGGATCCACGAGGATACAATGAAATCAAATACAATATCAAAATCATCAAAACGTGGACACCCAGAGTCAGACCAACCTTATTCCGCTACCGGTTTCGGGGCTCCACGGAATAAGGTAGCGGAATAAGGTTGGTCTGACTCTGGGTGTCCACGTTTTGATGATTTTGATATTGTACAGGATTATAGATGTAAAATTCTGAACTATTGCTCAAATTTAAAGAAATCCCAACTGAAGTTACTGGTTGGCGGGGCATGCTTTGACAAAATTTCGGTAACTGAGACCGCGTGTTTGGCTAGCTACCGTTAGGGCTTAAAAATCCAAATTTTACGAAAGCGTCATATGACAAGTTCGAATGTGCGAGGTAAAAGGAGCATAAAAAGAGTGTTACAATGGTGTGCATACCTTTTCTGTACGTGGTTTCTATCAAAAGTTACAGACGGTTGAATATATGGCAAAGTTACGTTGACCTCCCACTACGTGTGGCAAAGTAAAAACTAATCGTTCAAAATTGAATTCTAGAGGATATTTCATGATGCTTTCATGATGGATTTGTTTATTATTTCATGAGATATACAACTTATTAAAAGCACAATATGTGCGCAAAACAGAACAATTTAGTGCGAAATTTTCCAAATTAGTTTTCTCATGCTTCAACCAAAGTCGATCGAATTTTGCATGCACCTTTGTTGGAAAGGCACGTAGGAGCAATATTTTTAGTTTTTGTTGAAATATAAATATTCCGTGAAATATTGATTTTCAAAGTTTTTGAACATTAATAAACTTCTCAAAACTGCATAAATGAAACATAAATAAAACGCATGAAACTGAAAAAAATTCCCCTGCGTTAGGTTTATTTATACATTTGTGCAACATTTGAGCTAATTTCATTCAGCCCTGAACGAACGACACAGTTTTTAAACTTATCCCTGTTGTGTAGGTCGCAAGCCAAGCACTGGATTCAAATTCATTATACTGCTAGTATTTAACACCAGCTACCACTGCTAAAAGTTTGAAATGGATTTATTTAAAATTGTACTCAGGAGAACGCTTCCCGGTAATGCAAGCACCTCCTTAACCGAGATAATAACTGAGCTTCTGCTGACTAAGAAGGTAGGATATTCTACCCCTGTGGCTGAGTGATTTGAAAAGAGTCATCTCTCCCATAGGCTATGTACTTGTTATAAGTTGTCCGACGAGACTGTCTTGGCCGTCTCCCGAGTGGTCGGTGTGTTTCCATCTGTGCGACGGTCTCCGTATCCGTATTCTCATCAAACGTTCGTAGGCTATAGTTTGTAGCATGCTCTTTCCTTGCTTAATTTTAAACGAAATTTTTTGTAGAATTGCTTTCAATTTGAACAGAACCTTCAATTTGATCGAATGCCGCTACGTAGGAACTGATTCCACTCCAACCAAAAAACTCATCATATTTGAGCTATTCTGCCTTTTACTGACTCATTATCGAATACACGCTTTGGCACCTTACTTTTTATATATTTTTAAATTCTTTAAATTAATACTATTTACCATCACCACATTTCGTTACAGTTGGATGGGGATGCATCAAATCATTCTAGGACATCTCTAGCAAAATGAATCCAGTTTTGCTTCACGTTGCTATAAAGTAGTAGTAGTAGAGCACCCAGAGTTTGATCTATTCTACACCAATTTGATCAAGTTGACTTCTTATTTACACGACAACAGGTGCCGATATTATCAAGCATCTAAACACGGGTTGAAACTTCATTTCGGATTAAGATTGGGTTGGAAACATTGACCCTGGCTTTATGAAAGAGCAGTTGACTATTCACCCCTTTTTCAATATCAGGGAGCTTTTGAAATCCGGGATCACTTAGATCCCAATTAAATAGGGAGTCAACCTCAAAATATTTTACAGCGCAGGGTTTAGTAAAGTCCGAGATGTAAGGGTTGCGGCCAAAATGGGTACAACCCGGGTTGAACTCAATCCAGTTTTGATAACATAGGTCCCAGAAGTACATAACGTTGACATGTACCCTTTTTTACTGCTGCACCTCAGCGCAGCAGGTCTCTTATGTTTGCTCAACCCGAGCCCTCACACGCAGTTTGCTTGATAAAGATGCAGTCCACTATAAATGCGTGTGAGCAATGGTTTAAAATAAGGCTCGTATGATTTGTGTGTGGAATCTTCTCTTTCTTTTCAAAAATCTTATATTTCTAATTCATGTAATTATTACGCATATGTGCTCATGCAATGATAGCAATTTCAAAACCGGAAATGTTTATTTTATGTTCTGATTGATGATGACTCCTAGTAGAACTTCTACTTTAACAGCTCAGCAAAGGTTTTCCAAAAGCATGAATCAAATGTAGAAACGAATCCGTAATATATACGCCGAAACTTTGAATATTCCACAAATATTTTAAAGTGTTCCGACAATGTTTTGCACGTACGTTTTCTGAAAGCAACTAATAACTCCACCGTGAAAATAATTAACTGCGCAGCAGGTTTACAATTTACTAAAAATGTCCAACCAGCAGAAACATAATCTTTTGCATAAAATCTTGCTTGTTATTCAGAATGTTCACATTTCGATATGAAATCAATTTCACCAGATTAAGGTGACAGGTTTTCCTTATAATCTGTGCTCTTACAATTTGCGAATAAGTAAAGCTTATTTTGCACTAAAGCAGAGAGCAGCGGCATGAACAAATTCAGCGTAACAAGAATTATATTTGGCATTTAATTGTATCTCGTGACAGAAGATGTCAGCTGCAAAGCAGCTTTACTCTTCCACCTGAACTATTTATATGGCCAACATTCCATTTCGTAGTCAATCCTCTGTGGAGTTCTCAGCGTCGCCATCGAATATGACACATTGGACATTTGGAATCATCGCTTTCATATCATTCAGCAGTATCTATGCTGCCAGTACGTGTTCTTCGTACTCTTCTTCTTTTTCTTCGTTAACACAAATGCTATCATTCAACCCATTTACACTGTTAAAATGCTATAGATTCCACACGTGTAACAACATAATCCGATGTATACCAAAAAATGGGACTCCCAGCCCAGCTGTGGCAAGCATATATTGTTCCCAATTCTAAATGGGGACATGCTTAGATACATCCATCTCCCTGTAGCACTGGAAAATGACGATGTTTCTACAATTGTTCTCTGCGGTGCCTTCAAACTAACAGCCTCAAATTGACATTTTACAGAGTTCACATTTCTTTTGTTCGTAGGCAGACATGCTGCAGAGAGGTCTCCGTTAACCATAACGTGCCTCGTAGGAGTACCAATGTGGACAATATTTGGTTCACTAACCTGCACTGTTGACGCTGTCAAAGGCAGAATCTGACTTTTCAAAAGCATATTCTGGAAAATCAACTTTTCCTGTTATTTCTTAAGATGCTGGTATCGTTTACCTTATTTTGAAGGCTAACTTTATAGCAATAACTAGACCTGAAATATCGGGTTAACCAACTATCGCTTGACGATTTTACTAGTGTTTTCAGTCTTGCTGATCAGTCTTTTAATCATGTACAAAAAATTTTTATTTTGAGCAAAATTCCATATCTGACGAAAAATGGTTATACTGAGTGTTTAAATTTTAAGTGGTTTTCTAATTTTTTACCATTATTATTTATTAACAATCCAGACTAGAAGCGAAAAAACTAAAAATTTTAAAGTTGTAGATTTTAAGGTCGAACCAGACTACATTTGGTGTGCGGACAACGTGCTGTCCAAAAAAATCAAAAAAAATGGAATTTCTTTCGTTTAATGTCGCTTATTCATGCATATTTAATGACTGTGGATAACTGGCAACTTAATGTAATAACAACATTATTTCGACATATTCTACGCGTTAAGAGTGCCGGGGGAGTAAAATTACGTAAAAGGGGAGGTGCAAATAAAAAAACTTAATTCATCCCCACCGTAATTTCCAAAGCATCTGTAAATATATATGGAAATAAATTATCTGCGTCCCACCCATTTTCCTCCTCCCCAAACAGTTTGTTTCACTATATTACGATAACAAATTCTTTTTGGTCACTGCTGTGCCTTTGTAATGGCAAGCCAGCACTTAGCTAACCACCGATTACGCTGACCGTTTTAAGGTGGTGATTCCCTTTGGTCACATAAAGTTTGCACCATTATTACTCATTCATTACTTGTAGTTAAGAAGCCATTTTAATATCAAAATGTAGCTTGACATTTTCTCTTTTTAATGCATGCCGCGAAACTAATGTTGCTTTTTTAAAATATATTTAATACATTTTAGAAGAAGTATAATTTTCCAGATTTTTTGCAGACTCAAGTAAATTTTTTCGCGAGACATCGGTTATATCATTGGATGCCTCCATCAAATAGCTGGGGACGATTTTTTATTTATTGTGAAATCGCTCTTCGTTGTAAATAAATAAGCTGAAATGTGTGCGTAACCTGGATCTTGCCTACTTTTTCTAAATTTGTCAAGCGATTACCTTAGCTAGAAAGCAGCAATCGGGGCAACTAAAAAATCGTCCCTGGGTATATTTGTGCAGAACACATTTGTTCAGTAGCAGCCCTCCAGCTTGCATGGTGAATGCTCCACAATCTTTGGAAAAAATTGGTCGTGTTTTTGCAAAAACTACATTTTTTATGCTAGCAGCCTGCAGGATAGCAGTTGGAGGACGATCATGCGTCGGATAATTTGTCCCTGCGAGACCTTCAGATCGTCGCCCTTAGTTTGATTTTACGGCTTGCGTAGTTCAAGAATGTTGGATTATTTGATTTCTGCAAAAATGACAAGTTTTCAAAGCCAAAACAAGAAAATCGGCTACATCTCACGGTAGAGGAAAGCTAGAAACTTGCTTTAAAAAGCAAAAATGTGAAGCTCAATGAGGTCTTTCGAATGAATATTAGTCATAACTGTATAGCAGCTGCCAAAGTTCAGAAATTGGGAAAAACCGTCCTGACCGGAAATCTCGAATTTTTGAATCGGGATTGCGCGGAGGGTGTTAGAACGCTAAAAGAACTTATCTTTGAAAGCTTCATCAAATTTCATCTTGATTTACGCCGCCAAATAACAATATGTGACCAAAGGGAATCACCACCTTAAACAAGGTTTTCTCATATTTCGAGAAATACTGTGTTTTCAAATTTGGCGTACAAATTGACCAATACTTTTTCATTGTTTCTATTTTCTAGTAACTTTTCATTGTTTCTATTTTCTAGTAATTTTTCCTAGTTATCTGTTTGAGTACAAAACAACTGGGATATCGCATGTTGAATTTTAAAAAATGATGTTAATGTGAGTTTTTAGTAGTTTTCTTTCGACATGCTAAACAGTAACTAAAATGTGAAGAATGGCCATCGACAGGATATTCCTGTCGTCGCTTGCGAAGTTTCAACTCTCTGACAATATTCAATCGAAAGTAATCCTTGTTCAACATTACATTATGAAAATTCGGTTAAAAGAGTAAGCAATTGCTAGGTTCGTAATGAGTGTGTGATTTTGAAGTCAAGAATGAACGACAATAAAAACTGAATTTATTTCAAGCAAAGCATAATTTATACAATCGACATTTCGTAATTTGCATACTACGAAAATGTCGAATTTCTAATTTGCATATTTGTTGCGAAGTTCGTAGACTTTTGAAAACAAGGAAATTTTCACAACATTTTAATTTTTCCAATTTGTGAGTTACCACCCAGAAAGCTACCTTTTTAAAAATATGCACGTTTTCGGTTATTTAATGCTTTAAAGTGGTCAAATATGTAGATTGCTATTACAAATTTTTCAGTCTACACCAGTGCGGTAAACGTTACCACCACCTTAAACCGTGATGCATCGAAGAAACTCTGAATTCTTAGATCTTGGGTGAACGTATTCGAATGACTATAGGCTTGTTGTCAGTGTACTGTGGCCATCACTAAACATTTGGCGGATAGCAGCTGCTTTCTCTAAAACTAGCAGCGATTGTTCTTCAATGTTTTCCTGGTTGGAGGGTGTCATTACATTAAATTCAATCACAATTCACAAATGCGATATTAAAGTTCGAAATGCGCGGATCCAAACCAGTACCTTAAAGGGATGTCTTGTTGGAATTAATTCTTCAAAGGCTCTAACCACAACGTAGCAATCCTCATTTATGAATATGAGCATTTATAGCCAAAATATAATAACACATATTTTAAAAGATGTGTGATTGTCTACATGAGCATCTTGCTAAATTCAATCGAGAATACTAGGTAAACCTTTTCAGTTTTAGCAAGGACAACTTCATTGTTTATTGTAAAATTACTTAAACTAGAATTTCTTGCCTCATATTAGTCTAAAATTACAATTGGTTCGTGTTCAGTAAGGCTGTGTTTTATCTAATTCTTGATTTGAGTAAAGTAATTGAAGAAACTATTTAAGGTATTATTGACAAATTACTTGAACATGAATGATTTTGGGACCCGTTTTATTTCAGCTGTTCAAGATTGCTTCGACAGCAATCGTAAATGTTGGCTAGATACGGTTGAATGTGCAGCTCCAGGAATATATCAAGGCAACAAGCAGGATACTGTTTCTGGAGTAGCCTGCCAGAAGTGGTCAGAGCAGTACCCACACGATCATGAAAAGGGCTTACAATTTGGGGAAAATAGTTTTTGTAGAAATCCAGATAATGCTGTTGGAGGACCCTGGTGTTACACCACAGATCCTTCACAACGATGGGATTTCTGTTTCGATGTGTGCTCTCCTGCACCTAAGCCAAAGCCAGCACCGAAACCAGCTCCTAAGCCGGCACCAAAGCCACAGCCTAAACCTCAACCAAAGCCTCAGTCTGTCAAATTCTATCGTTACTGGAACGCAGGATCGAGAGATCACTTCTACACATCCAACTTCAAAGAGCTCGGTGGAGGTCGTGCAGGATGGAAATTGGAAACAAACTATTTCATCTACCCAAAGCAGTATCCTGGTACCGCCCCGCTGTATCGATACTACAAGCACAATGTAGGCGACCACTTCTACACAAGAAATGCTGGAGAAATTGGAACAACTCAACCAGGCAGAATGGGCAAACATGGTTATAAGTCTGAGGGAATTGCTGGATACTGCTATCCTACTCCGCATCCTGGCACTGTACCGCTCTATCGTCGCTGGAGTCCTGGAGCGACTGATCATTTCTATACAACAAACGCTGCTGAGGCTAACTCAGTCCTGAGACATGGATATAGAAATGAAGGAGTAGCTTGCTACGTTCCAAACCATTGAAACTGTCGCAACTTACGGATTTGAAGATTAACAATGATTTATCGGGAAAAAGCTGCCTAAATAAATTTATGAAACTTTACGCGTTTCATATGCATATGCATTTCATTTCATATGCATATGCACTGTAGCTAAATAAATGAAAAAATGCTTAAATCTAATAGTAAGTAAAATAAATATGAAAAATCAAACAGGCAAAAAAGGAAAACAAATGGCCAAACCCTTTGTACTTTGATTTTGTTCTAGTATTAACCTGCTAATATTGCATACAGAGTAACATGATTATAATTATGTGAAATCTCTGATCATAAATTATGAAACTATTGCCGGATCACATTTCCGATGTCAAATGCACCATTGTCGAAACGTTTTGCAGTACACCACGGAATGGCTTGATTCTGACTCAACCGTAGATCACAAGCAGAACAGTGAAAGTGCCAAGCCAACTTGTCCGTGCTATTCGGATGCAGCTCAACCTAGAGAACACAACAGCAGGAGTCAGCCAAAGCAGCCTTTGCACGTTCACTTCAAACCATTTCCTGTTGAATCAAGATAACTAACAAACGATTCAACAGGAATAGCTGGGACTAAAATAATTTAAACTGGACTTATAAGAGAGCTAAGAAAAGCGCTGAAGATTAGAGCTAAACAGGATGCAAAATAAAAAATTTGTCCCGTAGGAGTGGACCTTCTATTCTAGAGGATCTGGATGAATCAGGATAAATTCAATAAGGATTGCATGTTCTTTATGTTAAGGCTCACGAGTAGCAATATCATCAACGCTCTAACATCCGTAAGCCTGCTAGATCACACCGACTTTACACTGTAAAGAAAATTTTAGTTACGTTGCCCTATTTATATTTTATGTAAATTTGGAACCTGTAATAACAATTCATTTTCTTCCTTGTACAGTTTTTCTTCCTGCTTCTCTTTCTCCCTATATTACTGGTTTTGCTCTAAGTGTATATCTCTTGGCACTGTTTTTAATTCCTTTGATAGGTCAGGATAAGGTAACCTAAAAAGTAAAGACATAGCAGAAACACTGTTTTTCACTGTGTTACGAAAGCCCTGGTCGATCAACTGGGTTCTTTACGCTATGAGTAATTTCATTTTTAATAGGTTTTCATAAAAGGTACTTAATAATTGTGTGCTGTTTGAAGGTTCCAACCTTGTAAAATTGCAAGCACTAGATTGTAGCTTGCATTACAGGGTACCTAACTGTACAACAGTGTCATTTTGAATTTTTGTTTTTTGCATTGATCCCAATCACATAGCTTTATGAAAAAGGAATGTACAGATGACTTTTAATAACTACTTAATGCGCACAAAGGCGTAATAGACTCAAAAGGTAGTCACCATCTCCTTTCTGGTATAGGATTAAATCTCTTCAAAGTCACTTTTGTCTCTTTATTCTTCACGTTCTTTACATTGCCCCCTCTCTGGAGGAGGAGAGCGCCCACGCGATCCAACTTTGACCGCGTTGTTTCTAGAATGGCGCTTTGGGTTGCCGGCGTGATCTTTTACCTTGACGGTCGTCGGTGAAACGTCAGTCACGGTCCAAGGGCCGACCCAGGGGGAAGCCAGCTTTCCTGATCTACCAGTTCTCTTTGACCTGTCATAGACGTAGACAGAGTCCCCAACTTGAAGCTGCTTTGTTCTTGCTCTATTCTTGTCGTAGCTTTGCTTCCTTGCTGGCTGCTTAGCCCTGATCCTTGCCCTGACCTTCGAGAGGACCACCTCGTCGGTACAAAAGGCTATGTCCCTAGAACTCCTTCCCGTAGACCCATGCGACGCCGACAAGCAAGCCGACACCGACTCCTCCAAAAACTCGTCCCAAGCCAACGGGTCCGCGTGTTACTTTTTCGCCAGGGTATCAATCAATGTGCGAATCATCCGCTCCGCCACCCCGTTTCCCTGCGGATGGTTCGGCGTGGTCATAGAATGTTGAATACCCTTGGACTTGCAGAACCTGCCAAACTTTGACGACGGAAAACACCGACCTTGATCGGTGAGGATCCGCGCTGGGAAGCCGACCACCATGACGAACCGCATCAAAGCGCTGATGACCGCTTCCGACGTCGTGTTCTCCAGGACGTAGGCCTGACAGAACTTTGAAAAGTGGTCTACAGCAACAAGGACGTACCGGTTGCCCTTGTGACTTTTTGGGAGGTAAGTTATGTCGACCGCCACCACCTCCCCAGGACCATCGACCCAAATTGGAGCAAGCTCGGGAACTTTTCGAATCCCAGACCGACGACCGCGACAGATGCGGCAGGCAAGAACCTGCCCCTTGATGTCACCTGCCATGCCTGGCCAGAAAAAGCGCGTCTTGAGCGAATTGTAGATGACCTTCCAGCCGTAATGTCCACCCTGATGCCCCTGATGTTCCAGATCAACCAAATCCCGCCGCAGGCGACCGGGGACAAACAAGCGCAGGCCAATCTCGTCATCCAGATACCACAAACAGCCGATTTGAATCAAGCCTAAGTCCTGTAGCTGCTCGTCAGAAAACTCTTCGGCTGTGGCAATGACGAGGTCCGCCTCGTCCCAGTCGTGGCGGGGAAGACGTCGAACCGGCGTCAGCCTGGAGCACGCATCCGCTAGCTGGTTCTCTTTCCCCGGCTTTGCTGAACCCGGACGTTCAATGGCCTCACCGTTTCCATCCAGCGAGCTATTCTTGGGGAGGGAGGGTCCTCCATCCACAGCTTTATTATGGCCGTCAGCGGTTTGTGATCGGTCCGGACCTCCATAGGATTTGCTGACAACTCCAAAGTTGTGCTGAAAGTCCGAAGCGCCCAAACCACAGCCAAGGCTTCCTTTTCCACCGTAGCATAGTTGCGTTCCGCTTTATTCAAAGCCTTCGACTGCACCGCAACCAGTCGAGTGTCCGGCCCAACCTTTTGGTAAAGGACAGCACCCAGCGCATGACCACTTGCATCTGTTTCAATGACAAACTGAGAGTTCGGGTCGTTTTCAACCTCACTGAGAGCTATGGATGCTGCCAGCACGGACTTCAATTTTTCGAATGCCTGCTGCTCCAGTTCCGACCACCTGTACGGTACTGCCTTCCTGGTCAATGCGTTGAGCGGCTCGGCAATCTTTGAGTAGTTGCGGATAAAACGGCGACAGTACCCCATAGCCC
>JASAND010026085.1:0-60187 GCA_030248195.1 Trissonchulus latispiculum | reverse complement strand
AGTAAAATGTATGCATAAAATGTAGTGACATTGTACCATGCGGTTTCTTCCCTTTGCCTAAAAGGGATGGTAACTTTAATTGTGATTGCTGGATGGTCTGTTGTAGTCTTTGACGTATTGTGCCCCCGGTTTGCTCCTTTCGTCCTAAAAGGTTCCTCGGATTGATTCCTTTGGCTGACCAAAACTAACCTTGCAAACTGCGGCGATGAGTTTTCTGGTATAGCGTTTTGTCTGTTTTTGTCTGTATATTTTGTCCCCCTAGTGTAACTTTACCGGCTTTTTTATTGTGTGAAGTGTGATGGGTAGGCTGCGTTTTGATCGTTTTTGTCTGTATATTTTGGTTCTAAGGCCTACCTACATTTTGTACTACTGTCTCTGAGCTTCTAATCTGTGAACTACTGTCTCTGAGCTTCTAATCTGTGAAAATGACATAGGAATTTAGTCCGTTAGAAATGAAAAGTGAAAATGAAAACAATATGTTGTCTGGGTTGCTTGTCTGCTTGTTTAATCATTTGTTTGGCTGTTTGTTTGCTTGAATCCGAACTTGAAACTAACAGTATTTTATTTTACCTTTTACCTGTATGCTTAGCTGCCTCTAATGAGGTGACCCCCCTGTTTGTATCTTTTGATAACTGATAATTGTGGAAATTTCCTGTTTTGATCCAAATTTTCGCTTTGATCCTTTCTAATGGGTCGGTTAGCAATTAATTTTGGGGTAAAGACGAAAATATTTGACAAACTACTTACCTGGGGAGTTTTTGGTCCCCAGGTAAGCCTCTTAGAAACCAATTTAGGAACGATAAGAAATTTTTCCCCTTTCTAATCAAAAATTATGGCCACTCTCTAAAAGGACTTCCAACGCTCACCGCAAATCCTGACTGACAGTTTCAGTCAGGACAAAGAGTAATCTGCTGGGGTGACTGACTCAGCAAGGTTCTTGTTTTTCACCCAAGTCAGTCTTGGGGCAGACTCGGTACAATACAGTTGTGTCTTGGTTGAATTGGTCTCCGTATTTTCTCAGTCTTTTGGTAACGGTATTCTGTAAGACCCGAAGCGGGCAAGGTAGTGATTCTAGACAGGCGGTATACTATACTCTCTATATCCAAACTATTCCTTTGACAGTTAGCCCCTGCGTACTTATTCTCTGATTTGCTTTGCTGGAGCGTTATCACCAACTATTTCTCTCGGAGTTTCATCTGGATCTTGGTAAGAGTGTTTGTCGGAAGTCTTGTTAAGTAAGCAAGTAAGGTTACCTCTTGAAAGAAGTGACAAAGTTAACGTGGGCGATTCTTTAGACGATAAACAATTTAATAGTATCAACGATTAGCATCTCTAAATTGGAGAACTTAAAGTGGGCTTGCAAGTTGAATTAGCATTGTCTTGATTCAGTCATTAGCTGGGCTGGAAATTTGTCGACTATTGTCAATTTGATATTATGTACTGTCTTCAGTTCTAAACCTGTAAACCTGTGCCATTGTATGCTCCTCTATCTCTGTGAAACCGTGTAACTCATCATCCTACTTGTAAAATTGTGGTGTATTGCATAACCGTGTAAGTTAATAGAATCGAACTTTCATTCTTGTCTTTAATAGGGAATTTCTGCCAACATTTCGTAGCCATTAGATAATGAACAGAGTGCTTTCTAGTTAAGCTGAACAGATTAGGCGAACTAATTGATTATTGTGTGACTATACATTCGGGTTCTGATTTCGACCCAGACGGGTTACTTCCGGGTAGAGTTGATATTAACCTGAAGAAGGGGTCCCTGTGCCCGATTGATAACAACGAGTTAAAATAGAGCGATTCTGTACTGTAATAATTTGGGCTAACTAGTGGGTTGGAGGCTTAAATCCCCTGGAAGAGTAAAAGAGCGTAAAACCAGTGCTAATAAGAAGTGCATTTTGAATAAAGTAACCCTCAGCGCTAGCCTATTTTATTACATATATTATCTCAGCTTTCTGTGGTATAGCGGTGCACGACTGACTTTGGAGCGGAAGGGCCGTGGTACGATTCTCAACTGTACATTTTTCTATCCTGAGAATTGTTTAAGGCCCTGTTAAAAAGCAATGCATGTCACCTCCCGCTGCGTATTTTTGTGTCCTCGATCCCATTTAACAGTGCTCTATTAAAGCACTACATGATGTAACGCAAGAGGCTGACTAACGGTCAACCTTTTCGTTATTACAGGTATTACGAAACCATAAAACATAGCTAATACCTGGCTTGCACAGCTGCACGCATTCCTCCACGTGTCATGTAGCGCCACCTATAGGCTAGACCTGAGATTGGGTGGGGACCCCCCCTTGGAGCTGCATGATTGGGACACCCCAGCTAGAGGGGGCTTCCCTTGGGAGTGGGTTACCTGTCAAACTTCCCCCACCCCTTCAGTGTTGGGTTTTCCCTTCAGGTGTACAGTCGTGTGTTCTCTCTATTCTCTCCTTATCTCCAGTGTGTATAATTTCTCCCCTGTATCTCTTTACTAGGCTTGCATTATTGGAACGTTAGCGGATCGTGGCCCATTTAATGGTCGAGAGTGTGTATTAGTTTATTTACTGGACTTCGCCCCCAAATTACTCTAGTTGTTCTTTCTACATCTGCTATATTTCTATAACTTGTGTTGTTACGCATTAAATATCTCCGCAACATTTGTGTATTTTCGTAGGTCATTACTGAGCTCCTTGGGTTAGTTTAATTGTTGTTTCTGAGGTGAGCGGGTGTCACCCCCTCACTCGGACTTTGGCTAGGCTTCCCCGGATATTTGGCGAGGCTTCCCCGGCCGGCTCCTGCACGGTTGGTATGTTATGCACTTGTGCTACGGTCTCCTCGCTTGAGTTGCTCTCGCGAGGAAACGGTACTTTTGTGTCAGGTTAGTTTCACTCTGGTACCGCTACATTGGTAGTAGTCTAATCAAAATTTCAATCTAAAAATATAATACGAATAATAATACATATATTATATACATATTATAATATATTAGATTCTATAATACAAAATGCTATCACTGAAATTTCTTGGCTTTGATTAGTCCAGATTGCAAAATTCTCAGACTACTAATCAGCGATATCTGATTTGCACTCTAAAGTTATGTTTGTCATATGCAAAATGTGCAGCACAAAGATTTGGAATGATAATACCGATTGCTCAAATTCAATATGGTTTCACCAGTCCCATTTCCCCTCGTTTAATTTTTATATCCCTCTTTCTCCACCATTCTATAGTCCCGTGTCTTTTCCCATTCATTCTTCTGTAAGAGCTAAAAGAACTGTTTGATTCACAGCTCGATCTCTGCGTCTATTTTCCCTAAGTCAGTTCCTCAGCTTTTTCTTGTAGCGCCACAGCCAGGTCTGATATGTTTGCCTTGCCACCTTGGTTTCATACAATACCAGACTCGCATTATGCGTGTGCACAACACATTAAGATTAAGATTAAGTAAACAAAAATCAGAGAATTTGAAATTGATCAGAAGGAAAACAAGTTTCTTTGACTCGCTTAACAGTCGTTCCCAGTTTTCCGTCAGCCCTTTGCAGATAAATGGATGGTGGACTGTCTCAAACCTGTGAACCAAAATATGAGTCACCATTTTATAGTAATATCTGGCAGAAACTGCTGGCGGGCCGGACTGACCACTCGTTACCTTTTGCAGTACATATTGTTTTCCTTTTGATAGCCGGCCAATTACATCTACATATGCCCTGAACAAAGTTTCAGGTCTGGGCGCGCTCCACTGAAACTTTAGACTGGCGTTATTGTCTTCCTGTTTTCATCGTACTTATCGAATCTTTCGACCCAATGCTCGATTATAGCCTGTAGCAATCAGGAAAGTAAAATAATAGCCTACATTTTGAGAATGATCAGATTCCTTTGCAAAGAAATTATCGGGTCTTTCCCATTATCCCCCCCATAGCTTCGTAGAAGTACTGAAGATGCACACTTTGACGGATTGAATTGAAATCTGGTAGGGGTAGGTTTTCGGACCTGCTGATTTCAAAAATGCAAAAATTTTAAAATTTTAAAGAAATTTTAAAAATTTTAAAGTTTTAGTTTGGTAAGGGGGGACTAAGATGAACCGAAAACTTTTTTGTCTTCGATTTTGCTGAAAAGATGTATCTAGGGGTTTTCGGGGTCGTAGAACACGAATCTCAAATCCGTTTTTTCGATCAAGCTTTTTGTTAGCTTAATATAAAGCTAAAGCTTTAAGCTTAAGATGTAAGCTTAGCCTGAGCTAACGAAAAGCTGGATCGAAAAACGGATTTCAGATTCGTGTTCTACGACCCCGAAAACCCCTATATACATCTTTTCAGCAGAATCGAAGACAAAAAATTTTTCGGTTCATCTTGGTTCCCCCTTACCAAACTAAAATTTTAAAATTTTTAAAATTTTTTTAAAATTTTAAAATTTTTGCATTTTTGAAATCAGCAGGTCCGAAAACCTACCCCTACCAAATTTCATCTCAATCCGTCAAATTGTGCATCGTCAGTACTTCTACGAAGATATGGGGGGATAATGGGAAAGACCCGAAACGTGTTCTACGACCCCGAAAACCCCTATATACATCTTTTCAGCAGAATCGAAGACAAAAAATTTTTCGGTTCATCTTGGTTCCCCCTTACCAAACTAAAACTTTAAAATTTATAAAATTTCTTTAAAATTTTAAAATTTTTGCATTTTTGAAATCAGCAGGTCCGAAAACCTACCCCTACCAGATTTCAACTCAATCCGTCAAATTGTG
This sequence comes from Trissonchulus latispiculum, assembly GCA_030248195.1. Lineage (NCBI taxonomy): Eukaryota > Metazoa > Nematoda > Enoplea > Enoplida > Ironidae > Trissonchulus > Trissonchulus latispiculum. The sequence goes on along the minus strand of JASAND010026085.1, from coordinate 55,458 downwards.
CATCGTCAGTACTTCTACGAAGCTATGGGGGGGGATAATGGGAAAGACCCAAATTATCTCCAAAGACATTATATACAGAATTATATTATAATTATTATGGCATTACATAATATTAAGTGGAACTAAATAGACTAAATGGCTCCACAATTGGACAACATGTTTTGTTGTTTTTTTCCTTCCCTTTCATTTGATAGGCTAATTTAATTGAAGTGCTAATCAAGCTATAAAGCTAATTGCTGTTATCAATCTTACAGAAACTTCTCTGGAATTGTTAGCTTCGAAATGGTTGGGTCCATGTGACTTACAGAATCCTAACGGTTCATTACTTTTGTTTTCTGTTTAGCCTGATAAAGTTAGCTAATCTAGCTCTTAGTAGTTCAGAAAAATAGAATTAAGGAGCATTAGCATGCCCTCCGTCCTGGGTTTGTTCAAAACAAGACTTCAATGAAAACGGATGTTTAGGTCTAACATTATTTTTAGTAACTAGATTTGTTCAGTTTGTAGGTGATAATTCAGGCTTACTGGAAATTCAGACTCTTGTGCGAAGCGTGATCAGGAGGCACGAGTTTGAGGAAAACTTATACAAGCTTTTGATCGGAAAACTTTGAATTTTTGCAATATTTTAGTTCAGGTCGCAAAATCTAAAACGCCCCACCCTGATGCTAGGAGTGACCCCACTCCACATTTTTTGAAAAATACACTAAAAATCTTGATTGAAGGTGGTGATTCCTTTTGGAGACATCAACCTTCAACCCCTATTACTCATATTATCCTGGAGTTAAGAAGCCATTTTTATATCAAAATACAGCTTAACATGTTCTCTTTCTAATGAATACAGTGAAACTAACTTTAGTTTTCGGAAACTATTTTGCTGTATTTTCGAACTAATTTAATTTTCAAGATTTTTTGCAGACTAAAGTAAATTTTTTTCGTGAGGCATCGACTACATCATTCGATTCCACTATAAAATACCTGGAGACCCTTTTTTAAGTATCATGAAATCGCTCTTTGCTATGAAGAAATTATAGCTAAAATGTATGCGCAACCTGGATTTTGCATACTTTTCCCAACTTTGGCAAGCGACCACTTTAGCTAGAAAGCAGCAATTGGGGCAACTAAAAAAGGGTCCCTGAGTATTTTTGTGTAAAACACGTCCAGTAAGTGGCAACCCTCTAGCTTGCATATTAAATGCTCCGCAATCGCTGGAAAAAATTTGGTCATGCAAAAACTACATTTTTTATGCGTAAGGGTAGGTAAGGGATAGCAGTTGGAAGTTGATCATGTCTTGGATAATCGGCCTCAACGAGACCTTCAAATCAACGCTCTTAGTTTGATTTTATGGCTTGTGTAGCTTAAGTAGTAATGCATTTGCAAAAACGACTGGTTTTCAACACCAAAATAATAAAATCTGTTATATCTCACAATACAGAAGAGCTAGAAAGTAGGACTTCAAATTCAAATTTCATCTTAATTTGAGCCGTCAACCAACAATATGTGCCCAAAAGGAATCAGCACCTTAACGTAATTCGGTACCAGTTCAGACAACATGTATATAGGGTGAGCCTCAGTTTTCGGTGAATTTAAAAAATTTTTAAGCTAATTTTTTTCTGACAAAATTCTAAGCAAGAAACCGGACATTAGCAAATCTTGGGATGTGTGTAAGCCCAGGCACTGATTCTTGACGGTATACAAAGTAGTAAATTCGCGTAGTAAGCGCACCCATTTTGCCAAATATTTCCTAAAATACTGTTAACACGTTTGTTTGGTCAAAGATATTGAATATATTGAGTATAAAGACGTCATAACGTTGCTACAAATATATCATAAACAAAAGATACCGCTGAAAGTACTTCAAAAGGTACCGCTGAAAGTCGAAATGTTGGCACCTATATGGAAATTTCCTCAGTAGATGAGTCTACCCTATGAAATGAAGGAATCTTAGTTCTGCTTATATGCCTTCCTTGACTTTTTTAAATAATAAATAGACCCATGAAGAATGGATCTATTTTAAAATTATGCCGAATATATATTATGCGGAATGTTGGGTTATGTTCGTGCTTAAGTATTGAAAAATAATCCTGAAATTCAGGCACAGGGAAGTGACTACGAATATTTTGCAAACATGAATCTTTCATATTCCATTTCATCGCTGTTTTTTTAATTCTGCGTGATATTCGTGATTTTGTAGCGTTTTAATCTTCTTGAAAACTGCTGTCAGGAAATAAGGAACACGTCACTCTTTGAGAGCATGCCATGTCTGGTTTAGACACATGTAACATGAAATTATGAAGAATTCATTGAATCCTGTGATTTCACCTTTTTCACTACGTCTTTGCATCTTCGTTCTTTTCCAGAAAGTAATGATTTAAGGTTTTGTGACAGGGACATGTCGCGGTATTTTTTGGATTGATTTATCCAATAACAAATAACAGAAGTACAAATCACCAGAATAACGAACACGATGGACAGTCCAATAATGGAATACTTTACTGCATATTCCATCCTATTAATTGGAATTGCTTGGCATCAACTGGCTTCGAACGTAGTTGTTTAAATCTCATGTTTTATCCGTTTTTGGCTGGTTATGAGTCTTAACATGCTCAAAGCACAATTTTTATCGAGCTGAACAATGGTCCTATTTCTTTAAGGATTAAACGGATTAGATTAAAATTAATCCGCATTAAAGAAATAGCACCTCGGATTAAACGGATTAAAATTTAATCCAGAGAGTTAAACGAGTTAAACGGATTAAATTTAATCCTATTTCTTTAATGCACCTAGGATTAAAATTTTAATCTAATCCTGTTTATTTATTCACACTTCGGATTAAAAAATCAATGAGTTAATTTTAATCCGACCTGCTTAATCGCTGTTTCTTTAAAGATTAATTTTAATCCGTTTAATCCGCCGCCTGCATTTTCAACTAGTTTTTAATTCTCGTGCAGCTACGTGGATGAAACGGATTAAAAGTTGGCGGATTAAAAATTTTAATCGCTGTTTCTTTAATGGAGGATTAAATGGATTAAAATCAACTCGTTTAATCCGCGGATTAAAAATGGTCGGATTAAAAGACTAAATTTTAGTCCGCTTAATCCAGCATTAAAGAAATAGCAATTGAAATTTTAATCCGGCTGATTTTTAATCCGTTTAATCCGACCATTTTAATCTTTAAAGAAATAGACCCAATGTTATGCTGATATGTAATGATTCCATAACTTTAATCTGACATCCTAGTTTTAGTCAGTAATATGCTAAATTTAACGTTCATAATAGCATTGAAGCCGTTTATATGCAGCAATTCGGTTTTAGAAGTTTGCGTCTATCAAGGCTTAACTGTATTTTCGCTTTACAAATTGGGACAGTGCACATCTTACAGAGGACATTATAACAATCCAAAGTTGCGAAAATCAGGATCGTTCATCAATAGGAGAACCGATCGAACCTGCAGCTTTCTAACTGAGATGCGAATCGATTCGCTTTCAGATCTAATTGGTAAAATCACAGTCAGATTTTAGTTTAACTGAATTGCCCACGTTCAGGTCTTAATGGTACATCCTCTGAAATCAGCTTAAGCTTTGCACTGTCATCATGTCAAATCATTTATCCTGTATCATCACTGAAACAACTGCACCATTAAGCAGAAAATATACCTTCCTCCTAACTAAACTACGGCTCCTGTAGTTTTGCTAAACAGTATAACTTAACAGTTTATAATAACATTTGCAGTACATAGACAGCACTCCCTGACACAGTGACGCACAATGTATTTTTGACCTCAGGCGAACATGACGCAATGTCGAGCAGCACGGTTCGAGAAAAAATCAGACTTCCGTTTCTCAGTATATATCTTGCAGCTAAATTTTTTTACGCGGACGTCATCTACTTTTTGTCCAATCTCATGTCTCAGACGTTTCCAACAGTTACTTTCACTATTTTACAGTCGTGTAAAATTCGGGGACAATAAATTTTACTAAGCAGTGCTCGAATCCCTACATTAGGCTACTATTGGACCTGGATTCTCGAGCACCCGCAAACTATTGGAACCGATTCTTCAAAAATTTTTTATTTCCTCAGATTCAAATCTTTTCCAAATAGTTTTTGCTTGAGTTGTCATATTGCCAAAGGAAAGATCATTACCCACTACTATGAAATTCTAATATATATACAAGTGTTGCACAGAAATCCTAACACTTACTTCATTTTGATCATGTGGCAGTGGCAGGACTTCAGGCAAACTTTAGCACCTGCTGTTTAAACTTTCCAACATTAGCCTAAAGCATAACTGATGTCTTGTGGAACTTGTGAAACTATACTAAAATACTGAGGGTTAAAGGAATGTCCTCAACATATAAATTGGAGTCTTAGTTATACTAAAGCACTGTCTGTGCTTGCTTGCTTGCTTGCAAGCTGCTGAAGCAGGGTCAACAAAAATTAAGAGAAATCCTTTGACACTGGTTTCTCCTGAACTTATCACGGATAGCTCCTAGCCAGCCACCCGCTTAATTGTCCTCTTCTTAGGAGAATATTTTCCAACGCAACCTTTGTTTGTACATCTGTGGCAGCCCGTCCTCGGAAATTCCAACCCAATTGTACATAAAATAATATCGCAATCCTTTATTCAGATAAGGTTTTTTCTCAGTTCGACGAAAGAAAAGGATGTGACTGCTAAAATCACATGTCTCCGCCTAAATCTCACTTTACGGAAGCTTGACATCATAATCATAACAAGTCTAAGTTAGCAAGAGGCTTTTCTGCTGCTGTCTTCGATAACGATAACTCAGCTAGATAAGATTCCAACATTCTCATATTTGATTGATACCAAAATGTATTCTTATCTAACTTAAAAATTTCAATTTAAAAGTATGAAATTGAACAAAAGCAACTGCCTGTTCATGTTCCAGCGTTTAAATTACTTAGTCTTGGTTTGGAGTAGGTGGTTAAGCTTAACGTTAACGTTAGCGTTTACTTTTATCCATCCGTCACTGTCAGGAACTGTCATTTCCAGTATACAATTTAATCATGCCGTTTTACTCCTTTCTTCTTTAATTTCTCCCACCTAATCCTTTTATCCCAGAAAGAAAGCGTCCGCTGCCTGTGATGGAAAATAAGCGACAATAGGGGATCTCAAAATAATCTGTAGAAGGTGTAAAACCAATTTAGGCGATTGATTTCTACTGCCACATGAAAGCAAAACTAGGAATCGCACAGATATATACAGTTGTCTCAAAGCTTCGAGCAAATCGTGACAAGGTCGCAAAATTGTCAGGCTGCATGACCTTCATTTGCGCGCTGGCCTTGATGGTTTTGCACGTTTCTTGGGACATGTTCTGTAGTGGACTAGAAGAAAAACTAAAATTTAAATGCCAGCAATAGTTTAGTCCTATAAGGTACACTTTGATATTATTTGTTATTCCTTCGTTACTCTTACTTTCCTATACCTTTTTTCGTTATTGTGAGCGGTCGCCTATACCATTATTTCCATGTTCAATATTCAAACGTGTATTTTCGCCTTACATGCGCACAGAAACGTTAAGACATTGTAACTTAGAGAGTCTGTAATAAACATATTCTCTGCTTTAAGCTGATATTAAAGTTGACTTCAGGAATAGGCAAACTAACGAGCTGTTTGTATTGGAAATTAATGAAATCAAATCATATTAAAAACCACAAAGAAACTATCAAAACTGAAGTATGCAATAAAAATTTGCTTTGCTTTGATTTGCTAAAAAAGAACTTTACCATTATAAGTGTAAGTTTAGCCAATATTTTGATTGCAATAATATATATATATATGCGTAAATCTACATACAGAGCAGATTATTTGACGAAATAATAAGTATCTCCTGAGGTACACTTTATCACCAACTTCAATTCATTTGATGGAGCAAACAGTGCCATGTCTTCATTAAAATGTTCATCGTATTGGTACCTCCGCATTTTGTTTTTCACAAATCTAAGGCGTTATTGAGAATTTGCTCTTAATTTTGTCTCTTAGGTGTTAATATTCCATACCAAATTATGTATTTTGTTAAGCAAAGATTTGCAAAAAATTATTTTTCAGCTTATGAAATTTGGTTTCTCTAAAGCGCTTGTTAGGCTCCAGCAATCAGCGGCTGATGTAGCTTGTTCAGACGTCGTTAGATTACACTTTTTTAATTGTTACTCCTATGTTGTTTAGAGGATTCTGCAATGGTTTTTCTTGAAAATTTTTGTTCTGCGGAACTTTTTATTTTTCATAAAATTTGATACACAGCATGATGATTCAATGATTCTTTCATTCAACTCAATCAATTCATTCATCCATGATTCAGATGTAGCGTCAGCGACAGTACTGGGGGGGTCAGGTATCCTTGATCCTTCCTGTTGAGATCTGACCTTCTGACCCGGTGATCAGGTTTTCACAAAACCCCAAAATACTGGAAACATTTCTTATTTAGTCTAAAATGGCTGAACGCCCTTGATTTGATGTCACTGACCGACCACTGGAAAGACCACAATAGAGTGCATACTCAACAGCATTGGAAAAAAGAAATTATGATTTTTTAATGTAAAATAATGGTATTACTGCACCCTAATCTGCATAGATGACTCAGGCAGTTTTTTATTTTCATAGGAGAACCGGTAAAATTGATCAACTCAAACCTAAGATGTGACGTCTTTTTTAAAAGCAGAAACATTTTCAGCACACCGCACCACATTGCCATGGTTGTTTTCCGGGATTATTTCTGTTGTGGTATGCCGCAGATTGTTGTAGAAAATGGCAACAATGCGCAGAGAATTTGTATGCAAGCTAGGTGGCGAAACTCCGAACGGTAGCTTACTGGACATGGTTGCATTAAAACCAATCGGGCTAAAACAAAGCTGCATCTTGAATTACCTACTTAGATGCAAAATAGGCAAAATTAACAGATTTTTGCAGAAAGAAGGATGAAACCTGTTGCTTGACTTAACTTGCGAAGTTAAAGCGAATTTATTACATGTGTAAGTTGTAGCACTGCCAGCAGTGCTTTCAGAGATTTGTATGCACACTAGCAGGCGAAGCTCCGAGTGAAGGGCACGAGTGCGCGAAGCGGACGAGTGTCCTTCACGAGGGCTTCGCTTGCAAGTGAGCTCACAAATTTCTGTGAGCACAGCAAGCTGATATATTCTATCTTATGTCGACTATCTTAAGCAACACTCTTGTAATCAACATGTATAGCAAGCTCAAATCACAAACTGTTTTTTATCTTTTATATTCTATTTATTCTCAGTACACTTCAACTCTCCCCTTTGAAATTCTAAGTGCGAAAGAATTCGCCTGCCACAGGATCGAATTGTTCTGGACGGCGGCGTTGGCGGCCAGACTTCCTAGGCGCCAACACCACAGGGCCATCGTCGTTATGGACGGGCTGGGGTGCTGCTTGTGGAAACACTGGCGGACCCCTTCCTTGCTGACGGGGTAGATCCAATAAATCGGGAGTCTCCAAAAGGAAATCATCGGCAGCTAAAGACTGACGCTGTTGGCTTGACGCTGGACTGGCTGATCTGAGCTGGTTGAGATGTCTCATGTACGTCTTCCCGTCGGCAAAAATGGAGTACATGACATCCCCGTGACGAGCTGCAACAGTACCCAGAAACCATTTCGGAGATCCACGGTAATTGCGGACCCAGACCTGATTTCCCGTGTTGAAACACCTTGTAGCCAGGCGAGGGGGATCAGCCATTGAAGAGTCAGGTTGAAGCTTATCCCAAAGGGTTCTCAGTTCTCTACCCAGAAAACGTAGAGCAGGGGTTACCCCGGTGAATGAGTGGGGTAAGGAACGGTAAGTGAGCAAGAATTGGGAAACCGCTTTGGAAATGTTAGCGGGCGCAGGGTTGGATGCTTGAAGACTTTTCTTGAATGTTTGAACAAAACGTTCGGCTTCACCATTAGAAGCTGGATGGTATGGTGCCGACCGAACATGGATAATGCCGTTCTGTCCACAAAACTCCGCAAAGTCCCAAGAAGTGAACTGAGGGCCGTTATCTGAAACGATTGTGCTGGGTAGGCCAAATCTTGCGATATACTGGCGTAAGACCTGAACCAAATTTGCCGTTGTAGTAGATTTCATTTCCACTACTTCGGGCCATTTAGAGTAGCTGTCTATAATAACAAGCCACATGCGGTCAAAAAATGGCCCAGCGAAGTCCATATGGATTCTCTCTAACGGAAATTTAGGAGTTGGCCAAGAAACTTCCTGGCGGGCTGGGTTGTTGGCTCTTTGGTTGCAACCAGTGCAGGCACGGGCAAGCCTTTCTATATCTTTGTCAATTCCCGGCCACCAGATGTACTGGCGCGCTAGAGCCTTCATCCGAACCATCCCCGAATGACTGATATGGAGTTGGTCCAAAAAGTGCCCGCGCAGTTCGGCGGGTATGAATACACGGTGTCCTTTGTAAAGACAACGTTTGAAAACTGAAAATTCCTGTCTTTTTGACTGGTACGTCGGATTCTTTATCTTCCTTCCGCTTAGTATGGATTCCCTTAGATCGCGGAGCTCCTCTTCTGTATCCGTTGCCATAGCTATTTGATCTAAGGTGCAGGGAAGATCATTTGATAAGTAATTCAGCATTTCTGTTGCTTGAGCAGCTTCCGCTTCTTCCGTTGTATCATCTGATAAAAGCGGCAATCGTGATAAGCAATCCGCATTGCCATGCTGATCTGTTGAGCGGTAAGATACGGAATACCGATAAGCTTTCAGTTTTAGTGCCCACCGTTGTAATCGACCCATTGCCATTGGCGCTGCTGAATCGGGTTTAAAGATGTACGTTAAAGGCTTGTGGTCGGTGATCAGCAGGAAACAACGACCATACACATATTCGTGGAACTTTGTAACCGCAAAGATTATTGCTAAACCTTCTTTTTCGATTTGCGAATAGTTCTTCTCGTGATCATTTAGAGTTCTAGACGCAAATGCAACAGGACGCTCCGTTCCATCCATCATGCGGTGAGATATCACGGCGCCCAAACCCAACGGTGAGGCGTCACATGCCATGATTAATGGCAAGTCAGGATCATACGGTACCAATACAGCCGTACTCACCAGTGCATCTTTAATCTCTAGAAAGGCCTTATCACAAGCAGATGACCACTTCCACTTAGCGTCCTTTCGACGAAGTTGATGGAGTGGTGCAGCAAGAATGGAAAAGTTAGAGATGAAATCTGCATAGTAGTTCGCCATCCCCAGAAATGTAGCCAATTCCTTTGTATTTCTGGGAGCTTTCATTTCTCTGATAGCTTGAACCTTTTTTGGAGAAGGATGCACGCCATCCCCATCGATGACATGCCCCAGATAGCTGACTGAGTCTTTCAAAAATTCGCACTTTTCCAAACCCAATTTTATACCATGAAAGCGGCATTTCTCGAATACGGCTTTCAAATTCCTTAGGTGGTCGTTTTCGTCTTTGCCAGATATGCAAATATCATCCAAAAACACCGCGACATTCGGCAGATCACCAAACATTTTCTCCATAGTCGATTGGAAGATTGCCGGTGCCGATGCTAATCCAAACTGTAGACGATTGCATTTATATAGTCCTTTGTGGGTGCTGATGGTAGCCAGCAGTTGACTTGTTTCATCCATTTCCAACTGTAGATAGGCTTGTGACATATCTAGCTTCGAGAAAATCTTTCCATTTTTCAATTTCTGAAGTAGCTCTTGAAATTTAGGAAGCGGGTGCTGATCCACCTGAAGGCAAGGATTAATGGAAACACTGTAGTCTCCACAGAGTCTGATTTTCCCTGTTGGTTTTACGATAGGCACAACAGGAGCTGCCCAATCGGAGTACGGAACTTTTTCAATGACACCCTTTTTCTCCAGATCCTTTATCTCTTCCTCGACTTTGGGCCGAAGGGCATAGGGAATAGGACGGGGTTTGTGACAAACGGGGTTGGAATTGGGCTTGATTCGGAGTTTAGCTGAGGGAACATTGGCTATTCGTCCTAAACCAGGCTCAAATAAGTCCTTGAATTCAGTAGTTATCTCTTTAATCTTTGCATCCTGAATCCTGACATCAAACACCCCTTCCGTTGTCGTCACCCCTTTCCAACCCACAAATTTCAGTGCATCCCTTCCCAGTAAAGGCGGTCCTTTGACCTTAGCCACTACCACACAAACCGAGTCTTTATGGTCACCAACCTGGAGATTGACCTCGGCTGTGCCCAGAACGGGAATAGGATTCCCACCATAACCCACCAACCGTATGCAAGTGGGATCCAATGGCTGTACACCACTTACACGGTGCCAAACCGTTTCGGGTAATATAGTTCTGCCAGCCCCCGTATCTAATTCCATGGTTACCGGGCAACCGTTTATCTGAGCTTTAATGTTAATAGGTTCAGTGTTTATATTTTGTACTCTCACAGAATTTATCGGATTAAATTCTGAGTCACTTGAGCTGAACTCTCTTTCTTGGACATGGTGAGCACGTGGGGTCGTCTTTCTTTTAACGTCGCTGACACCTGACTTGCTTGCTTTCGGACATCGACAAACTGAAGCGAGATGCCCTTTCTTACCACAGTTGTAGCAGTCTTTTTCTTTAAATCGACAGCTGTCAGCACTGTGGGGTCCTTTCTTGCACCTCCAACACATGGTAGCAGCGTTGGTATGGCATCGCTTGCTTTGAACTTTATCAACTTCATAAACAACTTTCACATTTCCTTGTTCTTGAATGACTTTAGAATTGGTTGCTGCGGTTTCAATAGCATTGGCCACGTCTATCGCTCTTTGTAGGGTCAAATCGGATTCGGCCAGTAAACGCCTTTGGATCTGTTCGTTTACTGTTCCACAGACCAACCGGTCTCTTAGCATATTGTCTAAGTCCGGGAATTCGCACGTTTTCGCGATAGATCTGAGACGGGCCATGAAACTAACCAGAGATTCTCCATGTCTCTGTTTAGTACAGTTAAACTTAAAACGTTCAGCAATCACATTAATTTTCGGCTTAAAATGTTCGGACATCTTTGTCATAAGGTTATCCAAAGTCAGTTCCATTGGTCGGGACGGAGCCACCAAGCTTTTCAACAAGGAATAATATTCCGGTCCCATTGCCGTCAAAAAGATAGCCTTTTTCTTTTCCTCCACCTGGACATCGTTTGCCAGTAGAAAAAGTTCGAAACGTTCAGAGTAGTCCTCCCAACTTTCTTTATCCGGTTGAAAAGTGTCCAACGACGTTATTTCTCTCGTCGCCATTGATATATTCTATCTTATGTCGACTATCTTAAGCAACACTCTTGTAATCAACATGTATAGCAAGCTCAAATCACAAACTGTTTTTTATCTTTTATATTCTATTTATTCTCAGTACACTTCACAAGCAGTGCTACAACTGGCTTGTAATATGGCTCAAAAAATAGAAGACATTTAGTCTTCTATATGTCATGTCTTTAAAGACTGACATTTGGCTTCAAAATTCAGTGGTATATATACTATTCAACCTAATTTGCATATTTCCTTCGGCAGAAAGTATATAAGGGGGAGAAATTCTTTATTAATGCAGTCAGCTTTGCTGGCTGTCAGTAGCCTCGCTGCATACTCCGACAGGTGAGCAGCGGAGGCTTACCGTGCAGTACAATTGTACTGCACGCTACACCGTGCAGTACAATTGTACTGCAGGGTGTAGCGTTCAATTCAATTGTACGCAGGATTTTGTATAGCATGGTTCGATTACACTGAGCCATGTTACAATAGTATTTAGACAGAAGGCCAAGAACGTCTGACAACCTCTTCGACTATGACTAACTTAATGCGTAATTATGTATGTTGTTATTGAGTTTTAATTGAAATAGAAACATTATGTTAATTTTATGCGTAACATTTTCTCTTTTTATGCATATTGCATTATAAGTGTAAATTTACAGTTAACTAATCTAAATTTGTTCATGAATAGATAATTCCTGTTATAACAAAATACGTAATTCCGTGAAAATATTTATTGCCTTTATGAATCAATTTATTCCCAATACGTACTCCTTCTCTTGCTGAATAACAACTCTTTCTTGCCTAATTATTTCTACGGTGTTGTCCTTATTATATCAAAGGCCGAGATAGCAAGAAGAAGAGTAAGTTTTATTTTCTATCTAATTCTTCCTGGTTTTTCCTCAGACAGTCACGAGCATGAAGATGTCCCAAGTCCGTTATCTTTTATCTCCTGTTAACTAAATATTTTGTTAATTGTCGTAAGAATATGTAGCAATTCTGACGTCAACGAGGAATATACCTCCGCTCAAAAAATATTGAATGTCGAAACTTTAGACAAGATAACCTCAAAGAAGCTGTTTAAACAATCATTCCACTTTCTGCTTTTGAGGTTCTCATTTTGAGTTCAATTTCCCTTGAATTTTATCGCAATGTCAGTTTAATCCAACCTAGCTGATTACTTGACTCTAACGTATCCATAAATAGTATTCAATCGACATTATGTTTGACAGTTAGGGAAGGGGATTACATCATATAAGTTAAACTTAAACTTAAACTTTAATTGTTAGCTGGTTAAACTACAGCTTTAATAATATTTTAGTTGATCGAAAATTTTTATTCAACAAATCTTTTGCTAACCGCTCAAATAAGAATAAGAAATATCTACTGGACTATCTTCTGATTTGAATCATAATCTTAATTTAATTTCGTGCAAACGGACGCATAAAGAATAAACTGCAGCATTCATCTGAAATTAGTTTAGAAACTTTTTGAGATAAGCCATCATTATTATCTCCTCCATTAGTTTCTGTCTGCTTTTTGAGATGCTTGTCTTTATGTAATTTCACATTTTAGGTCCTGACTTTCTCATTACTGCGATGAATACCTCTAATTTCCTCCAATTTTCCAATGATCTCAGCTGCTTTGCAGAGATTTGCCAAGAAATCTTGGTTGCCTGGAATTACAGGTACATTCTGTCATATGCATTCTTTCTAATTATATCTATCTAGCAGAAAGTAGCTATGTAGCTATTGGTTTGAAAAGGGTTTTTATATGGTGCATCGATTAGCGAATGATCGGTTTACACGGAAGTTTACAAGCTGGCTTTTAGGCATTAGGCAAGCGCTACCGTGAATTGTGGCAAAATTAACGTTAGTGGTAATTTGATATTTTTGAAACCTGTTTTTGTCTAACTTTCATTACAAATTAATAATCATTGAACCAAAACCTACAAAAGGAAAATTTATAAAATGTTACGTCAAGAGTTACTTTCAGGCCATTTATTGTGCGGTAACGTTGGGTTTATTCGTGCCCATGATGATAGTAGTAAAATTAGCACCTTGCTAACTAACTAACGCAGTCCGGGGTGCTTGCACCCCCATTGCCCAGATGTTAACCTATGGTTTCAAACATCCTTCTAAGTCTACAAAGTAATCATTTCGTTTGCAACATTTTAGAGTAAGATTTTTAGCAGTTTTGGCATTTCCTTTTAACTCAACTCATGAAGTCGTAGTTGGTGTAGAATTTCTCTGATAAAAGTTGTGAGGGTGTTCAGTTTACCGGCGGCTACATTTTACCAACAGAATTTCATTGAATTCACCAGGAACTGTCAAACAAATTAATCCTGCTTATTCAGCGTGTAATTAAATTTAAGAATTTTTACTACGTAATCTAAGCCCGCGCAGCCTTGTCAGTGACAGGCGTTAAGCTAATTTCAGTATTAAATAAAAAAAACAGCGAGTCCTGCTTGAAATAGGTACTTTTATCACATTTAACACCACCTGCGGGGGATTAATTTAAGTCAATGCGGAAGTTTGCTGAGATTCTTGTGAAACACATTAGTTAGCATTCCTGTGATAAGCCCCTTTGGCGCGAAGTTTATCAACTACAAGCCCCTAAGGATACGCTGATCCCCAAAACCGGGTTTTCTGGATGTCGGCTAAAGCTTATAAAGAACAAAAAGGTGATAAGATTCGAATGATATACAAATATGTTGCTATACAAATGATAACGTTAAGTACTACTTTTTCGAAACAATTTTATTTTCAAATCAAAATACCTTAGCTTTCAAGTATTTTCTGTCTTTCATATTTTGAAATCAGTGCTAATGAGAAAAATATGTGGAAAGAAGCGTCAGTAAATATTGGCTAAAATTACTTTTTGGGGATGTAGTTTTCTTTTGAGAGAAGCCTTCGCGATAATGGTTTCCTTCATTGCTATTTCTGCTTGGAGACTGTTTCGTGCAGACTCTCCGTTGAGTTGACGTATTCGTGTCAAGATTTATAAAACCAAAGTTCTCCGTCAGATTTTGAAATTGAAACAAATTGTCACTCAAACGAAGCCAAGGGGGCTTTCACTTTAATTCATTGCTGTTACTTTTGAGGGACTAATTCGCTTCTCTACGTTCTCTGTTAACACGCTGTACTCTGCACTTTGAGATCAAAAGCATTTTTGCTGAATTAATAAGGGCAAGAGTTTAATAATACCAAGAGTAAGACACTCTGCTCTTCCCAACAGAATAAGCTTGCAAGATGCTCGAAACATTAAGGCCGAACGGGGGGGGGGGCGGCTTCTCAGCGTGTAAGCATACAACGCTGACATTTTTTAAAACGGACGTTTTCGACAAATTAAATACTATAACTTGAGCTAGGAAACTCGTACAGCAATAATTTTTATATCATTATATTGCGTAGAGCGAGATCTTTTTAACGATATAAAAGTTATATAGTTCGGTTTAGGCAATCCCTCATAAATTGACCAACAACGTAAGGCATTTCTAAGAAATGATGAAATTCTCAGAATCTTCGTGGCAAGCATGCTTTTTTGCCGGTTTTGTAAGAGATTACCTAAACTAAACTATATAGTTTTATATCGTTAAAAAGATTCTATTATTTTACGCAACATAATGACATAAAAATTATTGCTGTAGGATTTTCCTAGCTCAAGTTACAGTATTTAATTTGTCGAAAACGCCCGTTTTTAAAAATGTCAGCGTTGTATGTTTACATGCTGAGAAATCCCCCCCCCCCGAGATTTCGGCCTTAATGTTTCGAGCATCTCGCAAGCTTATTCTATTAGGAAGAGTTGAGTGTCTTACTCTTGGTATTATAAACTCTTGATAAGGGTTATAAATAACGTAAGCCGCGGCTTGTTCAATCTTGTATAGGATACTGTTGTATCTTATTAAATAAACTATACTACTGGACTTCAATAGAAGATTGCTAAGTTCGTGTTCAGTGTGCTATATGCGAATCTAAGATAAAAGAGAGATAGAGAGAGAGAGAGTTAGAGACTAAGCGAGAATACCGACTTCTAGAATTGCCCAAAGCGACCGCTACCACTAGCCTATTCAACTCGAAAACCACCACATTACTTTCAGAGCACTATTGCTTTATCAGTTCACAACTTATACGAACCTAACACGATACTCACGAAAGATACGAAACGTGAGGCACTCAACACAGAAAGCACAACAATGGAGGGCGTTACCCTTCTCCCGGATCTACACCTAAACGTACCCCCAACCTCTTACTACCAGAAACAACCTACACACTCTAACTAAAATTATATTTTCACTTTCTTTTATACTGTTCGAGCGAGTACCGTAGCTACCCAAAAAGAAATCATACCATTCCGAAAAGGATAATTTCTTTTGCTCAAGATATTGCTCAAAAGTAACTAATTTCATCAAACTAAGCGCACTTTGTGCTGCAGATATGTTTACTGCTGCGCTGCTACGCAGATAATTGTCAGTGGCTTACTGAGTGATATCCCACACTTGTATATACTGTATGTATATACTCGTATGTACTCACATATAAAAATGCATTCTTATTCTTAGCACACTCTACTCTTGTTACCAGTATTTGCTTTGGTTGGTAAATAAAATAATAATGATAAATAATAATAATAATACACACACACGTCAAGCTTCTGACAGTGTCACGGACATGAAGTTTCGTCCGTTCTAAGTACGAAATTAGTAGGGAAATCAGGTTTACATGGTTTAAATCAGGAATAACGATAAGCAGCAAAACTTATGTCCAGATTGGAAACCAACAAACCGATGTGACTACCTTTGCGTTAAACTTTAGCTATCTAGACTTCTTTGACTAGAAAATCTATGAAATCCATGAAATGTAGAGAAACCCAATTCAGACCCACTCACTGAAGTAGGTATGTTGTGTGGAACTTTCCAATTTCCGTAGTGCAATGACTATACTCAGCTCACGTTACATAAGTAGTAGCAAACTCAATAACATGTTAAGAATTTTTAGACTTTTTATAAACTGTTTCTTTGAAGTTCACAACATTTCTCCCTCCTAATAAAAAATGAAACTATTGGCTCTATCGCTGATTTTAATATTCTAACTGTGCTTGTGTGACCACTTGTTGATGAACTCTTTGTGGATAACGCCGCTGAGGAACTTGTTCTCTGGGAGCATGGTCCTGCAGAGGTAACTCGGCAGGGAGAGCACACTCGGGGCGTTGGTTGCAGGCAGGTAGGGGAATAGTGTCATCATCATAAGCATATTGAGATGAGCTGCCAAAATCAGGACTTCCATGCGAACTTCGTCGTCGTACCTGATCTTGATGACGGCGTACTGTAGAATCCCCACTATTTACTTGGTACATCACGTTGCCCAACTGTTTCAGAACGATACCTTCACAACAATATATATGTCTAGTTTGCCGATAAGATGAAAACCAGCTTAACCTTATCCTCGATTTCCGCTTTCGACTAATTTGGGTATGTCCGTTATTCTTTCTTTTTTCTTACTCTTTCCGGACATCTGGCCGCCACCGCAGATCTCGAGATTTAAAAGGGATACAGAGGTAGGTGAATTGAACGGCTTGACTTGGACATTTGCATATGTCTTTGGCAACCCGGTACGATCCATAGTAAAAGCACTCGATACGGCGTTGTTGCAAATGAATTGAAAGTTGTTCAATTGGGCTGATATGAGTATCAGTCGAAGGCTCTCTTGTAGTCGATGCAAAGTTGTGATAGGACCAAATCGCCAAGCTGTAGACAAATTAGGCTAGAGCCTCAAGGAGTTCAAAAATGGCTAAAACTGGCCAAACTGGCCCAAACTGACGTATAGAGTTCTCTAACTTTTGCTAGGGTTTGGGGATTTAGCGAAAATTTTGCACATGATTTGGGAATGGGGTGAAATGCTCTCGGACAACTGGTTAGCTTCTCCCGGTGCGGTGTGCGAAAGTACATATACTCAATACGATGATGTTGCATATGGTCAAAACTGAAAGTGGCGGTAACTGCCCAATTATTTGAATGCTCTCGGTGGGCAAATCAGAAGCTGTATATAATAGGGCAAAACGCCAAAATGTATGCAAATTGAGATATGTCCCTTGTTCTCAGTTAAGAGGAAAAACTTTAGCGACTACCCATGCCTGCAAGTTAGCTTGGCTCTGGCCATTACTACTCTCCTCAGTGTGTAACCTTAACGTTGACTCCAGTGCGGTGACGTTTTCCTCAGCTTAACTCGTTAGCTCCATACCGCCAATGGTGTATTAAAGGTGTGATGTGTTAGATTAAACGAACACAATGTAGCTATACTTCAAACAACTATTCATTACATCACATCTCGATTACTGGATTCAAAACCTCTTGTATTTCAATATTTCATTTAATTGTTTCACTACACCACATTTCCCCTCCGCTGATGATTCATTGTCTATAAAAATCTCCAGTGATCGGATCAAATTGTTCTGGTGGACGGCGAATTCTCGCCGGGTACCGTCGCAAGGGCTGTTCAGGATTCGGACCATCAACGCCAGCATTCAGGTTCAACTGACGGCCAGGTATAGGGAACTCCCAACCGATTTGGTCCAAATCTGTAATGTCTTGATCATTGGTATCTGGTTGACTGCTAATCTTTGCTTTGCACAGACGCCGAGCATTCCAGACATTGCCGTCGTCTAGCAAGTAGCTTTGTGATCCTTTATACTGAATGACTTTCTTTGGCCGAGAATATTGAGAGGCACCTTTGGGAACTTGTGCGAGTTTGCAACGAACGTATTCCCCAATCTTTATTTGATTTCCTGAGTGAAATGCTTTTCTCTCCTTTAGTGGATCAAGCTTTGGTGGATCAAGCTTTGTTCTAAGTCGTCTTCCGAACATCATTTCTCCAGGGGACTTCTGTGTAGTGGAACCTTTCTCTACTCGAAGACTCTTTAAGGTGTTCAATAGGGCTTCATTCCATGTTTGACCCTCCAGCATGAGAGTTTGAATTTTTTCTTTAATAGTTTTGTTAGCTCTTTCCACTAGACCGTTAGATTGCGGGTTGTAGACGGCAGTGGTCTTGTGACAAATGTTGTTATGGCGTAGATAATCTTCAAAGTCCCTGCTTTTGAATTTGGGACCATTGTTCGATAACAGTTCGCTAGGGAGTCCAAAACGGGCAAAGGTTGCGTCGAGGAACTTCTTCACCGAATTTGTATCAATGACGCTGCAGTTATAGGCTTCTATCCAGCGAGTGTATTGATCGATCAGCACAATGATGTACGGCTTATGAGAGGGGGCTGTAGCAAATGGCCCAATGATGTCGATGCTGAGTTTGTCCCAAGGTTTCTTTGCTGGTGAAGAGATGTCTTGTATGGTATGGTTTAATATCTTTGCTGATTTGTCACTTTCCTGGCAAACACCTTTGAATCAAGGCTTCTACGTCTTCATCCATGTTGGGCCACCAGTAGTATCATGTGTTTGGTTTTTACGATGCCAGGGTGATTTTCATGGGCTAAAGCTAGGGCGGCTGATCTTAAACTTTCCGGGAGCACTATTCTGTGATCTGATCGTAGAATACAGTCATTGAGGCACGACAGTTGCATTGCGACGCATTGCGGATGCGGTAGAACTGCCTAGTTTCAGGATTGCTTTTATTTTCTGTCTTTGGCCAGCCTTTGCTTATCAGTTCCCGGACTTGTTTTAAGGTAGTGTCCTTCTTGGATTCAGTGCAAATTTGAGTTGCTGTCAGGCACGGATGGTCTTGCACCAATGCTACAATGCTGCCGTCATCTTCCAAGTGGGAACATTCACTTTTCTCTTCTGAAAGTCGTGACAGTAAATCAGCTGTTGTGTTTTGATCACCAGGCTTGTATTCAACCTTGTAATCATATGCCAACAGTCGGGAATACCAACGCGATATGCGCATTGGACGATGACCTTTCCCAGAGGCTCCTAATAGAACCGTCAATGCTTGGTGATCTGTCCGCAAGATGATTGGACTACCCCATGTGAATTGATGCCATCGTTCCAAGGACCAGACACAAGTTAGCGGTTCTCGCTCTGGCGTGAAAATTTGCGTTCTCTCTCCGATAGGGTAGTTGACGCAAAGGCGATGACACGCTCGGTTTCGCCCTGAATCTGTGATAACACCGCTCCAAGACCATAGGATGAAGCATCTGTTGTGACTACGGTCTGGGCTTTGGTGTCAAAGTAGCCAAGGACAGGCGAAGCTAGAATCTTCTCCTTCAGCAGGTTATAGGCGTTTTCTTCTTTCTCCGTCCATCGAAAAGGAACTGATTCTCTTGTTAAGGCTCGAAGTGGCTCTGCTATGTTGGCAAAATTCGGTACAAATCTGATGTACTAGGCACTAGTGTTTGAGGCCGGCCGGTGAGTCCGTAGGCCGGCCGGTGGCCGGCCGGTCGGCCGGCTACCGGGCTAGAGCACTTTGCAGTTCAGTTATTATAACTACTAAGATAATTATTTTCGGACGTTATCTTGGAAAAATAGCACAGCATAGCATAGAAAATTAGCATAACTAGATTTGGAGTTCATTTTAAGCTTAGTTGCTTTATTTTGTAAATTTCTGATTGGTGATTTGTATCCCAGCCGGCGGCCGGCCGGCCGGTAGCCGGTGGTCGGCCGGCGAGCAAAAGTTGTCGGCCGGCGGCCGGCTGCCGGCCGGCTTACGCCGTCCGGCCTCAAACACTACTAGGCACACATACCAAGAAACTTACGAACTGTCCCAGCGTCAGATGGAGCCGGTGCACTTTGAATGGCGAATAGGGAACCGTGTCAAAAATGGGCGTTAAATTTATCGTGTACACGATTTCTCTACACGATATAATTCGTGTAGAAATCGTTTGAGCGGCATGCTTTAATGTCTCCTGTTTTGAAGTTTTATTGGAGATCTGAAAGCTAGTGGTGTAACTTAGCAAGCTAAAAACCTTGTGCTTAACTTTTTCATTCATTATTTTTGACTTGGAAAGATTGCCAATCTGTTTGCTACCGGAAAGAAAAAAGCTAGGAAGAAAAACACTACTCAAAAAGAAACGTGTAAAAATCGTGTAACTTTGTTACAAAACGTTTGAAATTCGTGTAAAATAAATCGTTTACACGAATTTATTTTTGACACGCTTCCTAGGTTCTTTTCGCTCGATTTGATACCTTCTCCAGAGATATGATGCCCAAGAAATGGTAAGTTGTCAGTTCCGATGATGGCCTTTGATAATTCAAGCATCATATCATGTTTGTCTAAACGTGCCAAAACTGAATGGAGACGTTTGTCGTGCTGTTCCTTTGTAGAACCAGAGATAAGGATGTCATCTTATGATATGATATTCATATATGATGTCATCTTATGACACAATGATTCCTGGTATTCCAGCTAATACCTGTTGCATCATCTTCTGAAATGCAGCAGCAGATGATTTCAGTCCCATGGGTAGGCGTCGGTATTGGAATAGACCATCTTCCGTCAAGAATGCAGTGAGATGTCTACTTTCTTCTGCCAGGGGCAGTTGGAAGTATGCTTTAGTCAAATCCAATTTGCTGAACCCTCGATCTCGAATCTCGATTATTGGATTCAAAACCTCCTGTATTTCAATATTCCATTTAATTGTTTTACTACACCACAAAAGGAACCATTTTCAACCGGCATCATACGTGAGATTGGGGGTGGACTCCAAATGTTGTAAATTAGAGGCAGCCACAGACGGACCCCAGGCTCCCAGCCCATAGTCCAAGAGAAATCTGATAATCCAGGTAAACAGTTCGTAGATTTTTTCTGTATGCCCCAAACCTGGCCTGAAAGAGCAGCCTTTGTTGAGATCGTGTCCTGTACTTATGCCTATTTAACTTCTGCCTACACGGTGACAAAACTCAAGACTGTACTTATGACTACACTAATCCTCCAAAACTCAAGACTATACTTATGCCTATACATTAGTCTGAAAAAAGTGAAAACTGTCCTTCCGCCTACAAATACCGTAATCCTGTCTGTTATATATAAAATTATGTTCAATTTTCAACAATTTAATCGACAAGACATAACTGCTACACTGCTTACATAGCTCAATACTCATTACAACTCAATAACTGCTGCTACTACAACGCACACTACCAAAATAAACAGAAATTGTAGAGAAATAAATAGAGATATAGACAGAAAACAAACAAACAAACAAATACAAATGGACAAATTTTCAAACACATAGTCAGATAAGAGCATGGTTTAAGGTGGTGATTCCGTTTGGAAATATCAACTTTCAACCATTATTACTCATCCATTACTTGGAATTAAGAAGTTATTGTTACTAAACATTTTCTCTTCTTAATGAATACAACTAAACTGATTTTGATTTTTCAAAAAAATTTTACTGAATTTTCGAAGAGTATAATTTTCCAGATTTTATGCAGACTGAAGTAAAATTTTTTCGAGAAACATCGGTTATTTCTAATAGCTGGTTACCCTTTTTTAATTAGGTATGAAATCGCTCTTATGGAGAAATTAGCTAAACTATATGCGTAGCTTTGATTTTGCCTATTTTCCCAAACTTGGCAAGCGGCAACTGTAGCCAGAAAGCAGCAATCGGGGCAACTAAAAAAGGGTCCAGGCATAATTTTGCGTAGAACACATCTGCTAAGGGGCAACCGTCCGGTTTGCGTACTAAATGCTCGATAATCGCTGGAAAAATTATTCTTTTAATCCGTCAGTTTTTAACTCAGCAGGGTTAAGCAGAGTTAAAACACGCACAGTTAAAATTAACTCCAAGCTTTCATGCAAAGAATTAATTTTAACTCTACTCTACTCAACTCTACTCTACCCTACTCTTTCTTGAAAAGGTCGTATGTTACCTTGATTCCTTGAGTTTTAATACTTAAACTTTCTTGCTACTTTGACAGTATTCTTTTGTTTGTAAAAGGTCTAATTATTACGGTAGGCATTTGTAGGCAGAAGGACAGTTCTGATTAGTAAAGGTCAAATTGTAGGCACAAGTTAAATTTGTAGTTTTAATTTGTAGGCAGAAAGACAGTTTGGAGTTTTGTTATCGCAAAGCGGTAAGTTCAAACAGTAGGCACATTGTTAAATAGGCATAAATACAGTAAAGCGTTGACATAGCCGTTTGAAGCTTGAGTCTTAGCTGGGAAATGTGTTCCTTGAAGGACAGACGCCGATCGAAGGTAATCCCCAGAAAAGTAGGGTAAGCACTGAAGGGAATATGTTGTTCCCCGTTGCTGATAGATACAGTAGATTTTGCTTGGTGGGGAAGAGAGTAGTCACACTATGTAACATTGACCCTCATTTTCCAGTGGTCAGCCCAACTGCGTATTTCTTTCATTGATGCACTGATCAGGCCCTCGGCAACTTCTACTCTATGGTGGCTTGTCCATACAGCCAGGTCGTCAGCAAATAGATTGTCTTTGATGTCGTCTGGGAGTCTGGAAACCCTATCGATGATGTATACAGTGAAAGAGTGGGCGGCAGGACAGACCCTTGAGGAACGCCAGCGCTGAGCTGGACGCTGATACTGAAAAAGCCACCAACTATGACCTGGGCTTTCCTCTCTGCCAGGAATTGACCGATCCAGTCAGTCATACAAAGTGGTATGCTGGCTGCAGTTTACCTAGTTTATGGAGGAGTCCAGTTTCTCATAACGAAAGCCCTGGCAAGTTCTACAAGAACCATGACTGTTCTCTTTTGGGGGCCTTTGATAAAATCCGTCAGCCAACAAAAATGTTGGGCTGCTGTGTGCAGACAGGCTGGAAGCATGATCCTGCCATCGCCTTGTTCTAGATTCCTTGATCAATACACCCCTTGTAGACCCTCTAAAATTTCGGAAGTTTTTAGGGACAGACCCCTCGTCGAAGTCGGGGTAAATTCGCTCTAGAAACCGACCACGTGGTAATGTGTGCCTGTTCCGATTGTAAATCAGGTTGAGCAGACTAAAGAACGGGTAGAAAGTGACGAAAAAAATCATTATTATTTAACTTAAAATCAAAAAACTGTGGGCCTATTTCTTTAAAGATTAAAATGGTCGGATTAAACGGATTAAAAATCAGCCGGATTAAAGTTTTAATTTCTATTTCTTTAATGCTGGATTAACGGATTAAAAGGATTAAAATTAACTCGTTTAATCCGAACATTTTTAATCCGCGGATTAAACGAGTTGATTTTAATCCATTTAATCCGCCATTAAAGAAACAGCGATTAAAAATTTTAATCCGTCAACTTTTAATCCGTTTAATCCGCGTAGCTGCACGAGGATTAAAAGTTAGTTGAAAATGCAGGCGGCGGATTAAACGGATTAAAATTAATCTTTAAAGAAACAGCGATTAAGCAGGTCGGATTAAAATTAACTCGTTCATTTTTTAATCCGAAGTGTGAATAAAGAAACAGGATTAGATTAAAATTTTAATCCTAGGTGCATTAAAGAAATAGGATTAAATTTAATCCGTTTAACTCGTTTAACTCGCTGGATTAAATTTTAATCCGTTTAATCCGAGGTGCTATTTCTTTAATGCGGATTAATTTTAATCTAATCCGTTTAATCTTTAAAGAAATAGGGCCTGTGAGCCTTTAACTGTTTTAACAGTAAAAAACTTCTGTTTTTTTAATATAAAGGGGTAATGTTGTTGCGAGTCGTTCTACTAATGGGTATACTGTAACGTTCTATTACTAGAACTAATGTAAATTTTTTCTAGACCGACAAGCACGATTATCTTTGCAAGTTTTTTCTAGTGTAATGATTAAAATGAGTGGTTAAGTTTTCAACACACACCATCCCAAAATTCGGATTTTTCCGGTTTTTTGGCAAAATAATCGGGAACATCCGGTTTTCTAGAGGCATTTAGCCACCGGCTCAACGTCTCCAATCAAATTTGGCCTCCTGAACTTATTGTCGGCAGGTTTATATCGTTAGTCAGAAATTAAATCTGATCCAAGTGTTCTGAATAGACGAAGTGTTGTCGTGGAAGATAAGATGTAAATGCCACAAAATCTTTGAAATGTATTTACAGTATCATCGTTTACACCTAATTCTAATATGGAGGAACTAAACTTTCACTTACAGACTTTGACATTTAAGCTTTTACTTCCTGTTAAGTTTGAGTGGTTAGATATGGGGTGACTTGAAGTGAATATTTTATTTTCTCAGGAGACATACGTATACTTGCCGTAGTGAATCACTGGAAGAATAAAGTAAATAGTTTCATACCAGAAAGCTTCTGTTTGCAGAAGGGTTCAAATATTTGGTTACAGCTTATTAGGTCCGTTGATTGAAACAGTGTCCTCGTTAGTAGATAGCCTACGTACTTCTTCATACACTTTATTTAAGAGTTGAAATTCATGGAAGCATTTACAGAAACCGATCAATTTTTTCATAGGGGTTCGCCCACAGCTCGTATTAATTGCTCCCAGAACAGCTGAAATTAATTCAATTCTCTCTCTTCAAAATTAACCTCTGTATGTTTAACAGGGTATCGAGAGTTGATCAAACTTGTGGTTGTCTGACTTACATTGGATATATAGTAAATCAAAATTCAGTTTAAGGAACTTGGATGTAGATCGTTCATAGACTTCAGCGGCAGTGTGCCAAACATGCTAGACTGCTCGGTTCGTTAACTTTCTATATCATTAAAAAGAGCAGAAAATGCTGCAAAGTTATGATATTAGTTTTTTAATTGCATTAATCGAATTAAAGTTATAATTAATTAATTAAAATTACCAATAAATCACCTACCGTAAGTCTGAAGCTAATTAGCCAATCATCAAGCAGACACACGTTTATATGAAAGCATGTAAATTGTTCAAGTTTGACCCTTCCCCGAAAGTTTCGGGGTAGGGGGAGTCCCTACTGAGATGATAGTCAATTGAAGTAAAGCGAAGTTTTGTTCCGGTAGCACAATGATTATAGTAACCAACATATTCTGCGTTATAGTTTCTCACCTTATGTTAGTCACAATTAAAGCTTCTTAGCTGAGTCAGTCAGATTGTTAAGTTGGTTCCATTTTTTGCCCTAATGCCCAATAGGTTATGGGCCCAGTGGTCTTCTAGAGTGGTTGTGGTCCGGGTCTTTGCGGTTGGTTTCTAGGTATCTTATGTTTCATCTACCAACAGCAGCTGCAAATATGGCTGATACTTCAAAGGGACTAACAATTAAGAAATTTAATGGTTCCAACCATCCGGTGTGGAAATTCAAAATGAAAATGTCATTGACTGAAAAGTATCTGTGGGGTTCACATCGTTGGGACTGACTCTCTTCCTCACGGTGCGACTGCAGCCCAAGAAAGAGACTTTAACAGAAAAGCAAGTAAAGCCTTGGCAACTTAAGGTGCTGGTTCGGGTTCGTGTATTTTTGGGCTTTAAAAGCACAATTGTCGTTGAAATTGATTCAAATTTGCTACATTTAGCCTAGAAAATATTTTTAAATAGTCGCGGCGTGAAAATTTGAGTTTTAGAGAAAATTGCTTTTAATCCGCCATAACTTGCACTGTGAGTACCCTACACGGACAAACTTATAATCATTCGAATCGTCTCACCAGGACCTACAACTTTGCTCTTGAGAGGATTCTTCGACTCCTTACGGTTTAAGAGATAACAGCGAAAATTAATTCTCGAGGTCCAAAACTGGCCATTTTTCGAAAAATCAAATATTATAAGATTTCGACAATTTCAACAGCGCTGGTCTGTCGGTCAAGTATTGATCATATTTGTAGTCCTAAAGCACATGCTATGCCCAACAGAGAGCTCTCTGCGGCACCTGTGCCTACGCACAGCAACGAAAATGTGAATTGTGAAAATCGCAACCAGATTTTGAACACGGATTTCTCTTACCTCATGCAACCATTAGAAAACAGCTTTGGACACGCATTTTTGGGACAATTGCCGAGGGCTAGTTTTTATGGTTTCGCGTTTTGTCTTTCCGTTCGAGAGAAATGAGCATCCAAACTTGAAAATCTGTAAGAAAATCAGACGAAATGTACATTTTTCTCAAAATCTTGAGTTTACCTGATCACTAAAAGATTTCAGAAAAAATAGCGAGATCGGAGAAAGTAAAACATTACCCAAAAATGGAACCTAGCCCCATAAAGTACTCTGTCTAGATGATTCGCAGATCTTTCTCGTAAAGTTCGCTCCCACAGCCCGTGACGCATGGGAGAATCTTCAATCCCACTACGAAAAAAACTGTAGAACAAACTTTCCTCCTCCGCAAGCTGTTCTGGATTGAAATGAATGAAAGTGATGACATGTTGGGACCCATCAATCAAGTCAAGGAGCTCGCTGATCAATCTGCCATTGACGCCGCCATTTCAGTGGATGACCTGGTCAATCCATGAAATCCAGTGAATGATGATTTTACTATCCAGCCTCCCTGAGTCCTATGACTGCACTCGAGTCCCGTGCCGATGACCTTAACTTGGCGTTTATCCAGAGCAGATTGTTGCAGGAAGAGTCCAAACGAAAATAAGGTTTGTCAGATACTGCAAACAAAGAAAGTGCTTTATCTCTAGCCAAAAGGCCAAAAGATGAGAAAGGGAAACTGTTACAGTTGTATGTAACAAGCCTGGTCATTATTTTTATGAATGCAAATCCCGAAAATTCAAAAGATTCTGGAATCCTAAATGGCAATCCAGGAAAGAAGAATCAGGTCAATGCAGCACGTAAAGTCAGCAAAAGTTCAGATGATTCCAACAGCGGCGCCTTTTTGGTAACCGATGAACAAGTTTTGATATCGTGCAAAGACAAGCACAGTACCGAAAGCTGATATGTGGATTGTGGCGCATCACAGCATATTGTTAAATATCAGCAACCCAGAAAGGTTGAAATCAGCGTAATAATCTAGTCTCTACGTCCGGGGATGTGGCGCAGTGGTAGAGCGTTCTACTTCTTAAACCAAAGCTCGGTGGTTCGATCCCCGCCCTGGACACTTTTCTTCACATCTTTCAGATCCTGATTTCAACCTTTCACATTTGGCGACCGTGCCGTGTCCTTACCGCTCTGAGGAGATGAAGTCGTTTGTGATGCCTGGGAATGGTGGAATTGCAGGTCCTTGAGATAATTGGTTTGGTATATGGTGGTCCTCGTGGTGCTAAGGGTTAATATATATGGTTATATGGTTCTTGTGTGATTTGGTTGAAAGGCTCCCGGCTTTGAAGAAGAATGAAGTATGATATGGCCTCGGGTTAGGAGGCAGCCGGGGAGCCGCCCTTAGACCACAACGGTGCTTGAATGAGGACCCGACCTGCAATTCCTGGAAATTCGAGGCCGAATTTCAATTAGCAAGGGGAGTATGTTAAATATCAGCAACCCAGAAAGGTTGAAATCAGCGTAATAATCTAGTCTCTACGTCCGGGGATGTGGCGCAGTGGTAGAGCGTTCTACTTCTTAAACCAAAGCTCGGTGGTTCGATCCCCGCCCTGGACACTTTTCTTCACATCTTTCAGATCCTGATTTCAACCTTTCACAATATGTCCTTTCGCAAAGAGTGGAAGAAAAACTACAAAGAATTAAAAAATCCCGAAAAAGTTACACTGGGAGATAGCAGAATCGTGGAGGCAATCGGCAAGGGCAGCATCTTCGTGCTAATGAAGCTCCCAACAGGAGATAAAGAAGACATAATTTAAAGATGTTTTCTATGTACCTAGGCTAACTTTGAATTTACTGTCTGTCAGTGCTATTGCAAAAAGAGGGAAACGGTGGAGTTCCAAAGAGACAGGTCAATAACCTGCCTGCTTACTAAATTACCAAAAACGGGTACATCCTGGATGTTGGGAAGCTCACTGGCAAACTGCATAAATTGAACTGTTCTTCGCCGAGTGAGCGCGTTTCCCTTGGGAACGTTGACATTTGAGAACAAAGTCTTGGGCATTTAAGAGCAAAATAAATTAAAAACGCTTGTGCCTCGAGAGTTGGTAAGGGGAATCAATCTGGAAACCGGGGAAAAGTTGGGTTTCTGTCGATGCTGTGTGAATGGGAAAATACACAGGCAATTTTCAAATTCATTTGACGTATATTCGAAGTGACAAGGCACAGTGAACACGGCCTCGAGCTATATCTTTTAAATGGTCACCGACATCTACATACTGTATTCGGGGTTTTCTGGTCGTTCGCAGACGGGTTTCATATTTTGATCATTTGCTTCTGGCTCTATTGGAACCGGCCGGTTAATCTGCAGTATTTTGTTTTCTTGTCGCTTTTCAGAATCATCGCTTTCGGATTCCAAAACCGCTATCTTTTGACTAGATTCCGAATCGTTACCAAAGTTGTTCTCGTCAAACCGGACATCCCTGCAAACAAAAACCTTTTATCGTTTCAAATAGAAAAGTCGATAACCTTTTAGCGTTGAACTGTATCCAACAAATCTGTACTTGACAGATTTTGGATCAAATTTTTCTCTATTCGTCTTTGTAATATGTGCATAGGCAATGCACCCAAACACTTTTGTATGTGCTATGCTTGGTTTTCGTCCAAAGAATGCTTCAAAGGGTGTTTGACCTTGAATAGTTTTGTAAGGGACCTGTTTCTCCAGTAAACAGCAGTTGACACTGCATCGGGCCAAAAAGTTTTAGGTAGATTAGCATTGCTAAGCATAGACCTTGCTGACTCGACCAAAGTTATTTTCATTCTTTCGAACGTACCGTTTTGTTCTGAACTATACCGTACGGTATACTGACGAACAATTCCCTTCTTTATTTAAAAGATGTGGCTCGAGGCCTTGTTCACTATGCCTGAATTGGCGCGCAGATCGATAAGCCAACAACGATCACAGATGTGTTCAGTGATGAACATGCCAACTAATGAAAATAAGCTGCACAATCTGAAATTGATTCATAGAATGAAAATCATTCCTGGACCCTGGTGCCTTTGCCTCCCAACAGAGTTTCTATCAAGTCCAAATGGATTTTTCGGGTCAAGTATAAAGCGGATGGCAGCACTGAAAGATATAAAACAAGGCTAGTTGTCAAAGCTTAATCACAAAGCTATGGAATTATAGATTATGAGGAAAGTTTCGCTCCTGTTGTAAGGTTTGCCTCTGCGATGACCTTACTAGTAATTGCTGTGCATCACAAATGGAGGTTCATCAGATGGACGTCACCACTGCTTCTTTGACGGACGGTTAAAGGAGGAAGTTATAGTTTCTCACCTTATGTTAGTTCCAATCGTAATGCCCTGCTCGGAAAACCCAATGCAATGAATTCGGAGGTATACGTCAGTTCCGCAGAGCCTGCCCGTCACAGGAGCCTACCAAAGCAACTCATCTCAGCATGGTTGAAGAACACAAAGAAGAAGACGAATTATTGATGAATTATACATTATTATATTGTATATGACGAATTATATATTATTGATTATAGAAGACTGATTATCATAATAACTTAAATTTAAGACAGTTAATTTTTAATTGAGGTTCAATGGTTAATGTAACATACTTCAAATAAGAATGGGGGAAATGTTGTATATGGGATTCCATCCTATATTGTAATTGTTCTGTTAAAGAATGATGTATAATCGCCATATGATGTCGGGTATAAAAGGAATGATTTCTATTAGTAAAGATCAGTTTGGTAGTGACAAGACGCTAGTTACAACACAGTAAAGTTGTTAGTAAAGTAACGTTTGTTAGTTGAGTCAGTCAGACTGTTAAGATGGTTTCATTTTTGCCCTAATGCACAATAGTCCCGAGTTAACGAACCTAGCATGTCAAGCATGTTTAACACATAGTAGCGCAAGAGTTTCATACTCTTGTATGTACTCTTGTAACAAGGAAAGTGAAATTTGACTACTGTTATACGAGTTAAAAGAGTTAAGAGGGGGCTACGAATATAATAAGACAATAATATGGCAATAATATAGCTCATATACACTGCTTTTGGCAGGACGCTATAGTACAAATTTTGGTGCGAAAAGTAGGTTTTTTCAAAAAACATTTTCAGCTCTGATGGATTAACGGTTTGACCAATTTGGAAACGTTTTGTCATGAATGTTTACTGTTACTACTACTAAATATTAAAAGTACTCTGGATTTTGAGCGTTACTTCCTTCTGTAACAATAACAGGTCAAATTTTGAAATTTGGCAAAAAGTTACAAGGTGACGGTGCGCCGTTTTCGATCTAATAGAATTAACAGCCCTTAGCCTACTCCAGATTTTTATCACTTATTAGGCTCTAATAGGGGCAAACTGTGGCTACGTTTCGAGGGTTGTGGTTTGCCGGTTAGTGCGCTAGCTCGCTTTTAGTTCTTTTAATCTGTTAGCTTTCCTATTTCACATAATCCAATCAACCACCACCAATTTAACTTCTAATGTATAGAATAAATAGTGTTAGTTCCATAGAACAGTGAAAATGGTAAGCCTTGCTCTTGGGTCTTATCTTATGAAACCAGAAGCTTATTTCCATAAGATTTCTTGGCTACGTTGGGGATTGGGGATTAGTTTTTCTGTGTGTGGGTGATGCGAATACCTTTACAAAGTTCTTACCAAGTTACTGGCTTTATCGTGTTCGAATTTTTTGCATAACGGAACAAATATTGATCAATCTTGTTCTTGAGTATATTTAAGCTGGGGCAAATTTTTCATAATTTTCACAAAATTAACATTGTTGTATGTATCTGTTGTAGCAAAGTAGTACAATTGGCATTGTAGTACAATGCCAAGAAATTCTGGATAGTAGTACAACGTTGGAAAACTAGTACAACGCTCGTTTCAAGGCAGCGTTGGACTACTTTTTCAAGCATTTCTGGAATAGTACTACAATGCCAAGACCTCCTTGGAAAAGTAGTACAACGCTTGATAACCAAGAAAGGTCTTACTCTAACGCAGATCCTGATTGTCTAATGCAGCAAATATTAAGGGGTCTAGCTATCCTTTCGTATTTAATTTACAATTTTTGCTAAGTTTCTCATTTCAGTTTCATGACAATGTTTAGCTAAAGACTAATTTCGAGCACTTTGGTTCGAGAGGCTGCTAATAAAACTAAAAATAAAAATATTAACAACTAACTAATAGTAGCAATAGCAACAACATTCACAAATGAAGTTCAAAAAAATCTTTCCATTTCACAGATAAGATTTTAATTTTTCTGGGAATTTTTCCGTGCGCCTGGTCTTTAGCTCAATATTATGAAAGAACTGAAATGAGAAACTTAGTAAAAATTGTAAATTAAATACGAAAGGACAGCTAGACTCCTTAATATTTACTACATTTAGACAATCAGGATCTGCGTCAGAGTAAGACCTTTCTTGTTTATCATAGCGTAGCGTTGTACTACTTTTCCAACGAGGTCTTGGCATTGTAGTACTATTCCAGAAATGCTTGGAAAAGTAATCCAATGCTACCTTGAAACGAGCGTTGCACTAGTTTTCCAACGTTGTACTACTATGCCAGAATTTCTTGTCATTGTACTAGAATGCCGATTGGACTACTTTGCTACAACATATACATGTTTATGAGTAGTTATTGTGTAATGTGTGGTGAGTGTGATTCTTCAGTTTTTATAAAATTAGACACTTTTATAGAATATTTGCTGTACTTTTGTTTATTATTAATTTAGTAGGCATTTCAAATTTTGTATTTACATAATACATAAATTTTCATTTCCTTCATTTACAAGATATTTCTGCATAAACTTATGGTTGTGTCGGTGTGACTGAATCAGCAGCGTGCTCTTGCGTAGTTCGAGAAGTGCCAACCCTTTGCGCCTTAACGATGCACATGTAAACCATAAAATATTAACAGCAAATGACACGTGTTAACGTAGACAATAAATGTTAGCAAATAACTATTATCGTAGCAATTGGTTGCTAACAGCAAAGCAAGCCATTTCAACAATTGGTCATGAACCATTGATTCGCATATCAACAAGTCCATAGGTCCCAAAAGGGTAAAGTTTCGTTTGCAGGCCTGTTATTATTCATTTGCACAACTTTAAGACTTCTTTCTAATTTCTCTTGACTTTTCATTAGTTATTTCTACCGAAACCGAACTAAAATTACTCTCTGAAATACCTAAGTACCCAAATGTTCCTGATTTCTTAGCAGGCTAACTTTGCCCTGACTGAGTATAGAAAACTGGCAACTGTGGCTTTAATACTAAAAAAGTCCTTATACGAAACTCTCTTCTTATATTTTGTTTTTGTGTTTCTCAAATACTACACCTTCCCTTTCCTTTTTAAAATCGTCGAGTGTGGACAAAATGGTGTTGCTCAGGTAGGTACACCTCCGGTGGGCGGCGATCGCTAGTGGATCGACGAAGGGGATTAGCCTCGACTCGGGGTTCTTCAACAGGCGGCGTGGGTGTCAATTAAGGTATAGGTTCAATGTCAACAATGTCAAAGTTATATTCTGGAAGGGGTTCTGGCACATCAGTTGTACGTTGCACTTGTCTTAAGTACCTTCGGGTAAGATCTTTCCCATTCCACGCTGTCCATTTTCTAACAAGTATGTATTAGGCCTGACTTTCTTGACGACTTTCAACGGATGTGAATATGCTGAGTATCCTTTTCAATGTTCGGTAAACGGTGTCGAACAAAATCATTCACTTTAAATACTTGTCCTTTTGGTTTTATATACCTGTTAGCGTCTTTGGCATACTTCTCTTGGTATTCACTTGTTGCTTTACTTTGAGGTGCTTTCGGAATTTACTTTGTCCGAATGTCACTTCCTAACAAGATATCTGCCGGGGTTTGATTGGTGGACCTGTGTTTGGTACTGCGGAAGGTTACCAAATGTCTGCAATAGATTTGAAACCACTCTTGAATGGTTGCTGCTTGTATTCTTTCCCTTAGAAGAGTGCGGTTAAGTCGTTCAACCAGTCCATTTGTTGATGGGTTGTTTACGGCAGTACGGCAAACTTGAATATCGCAGGACCTAAGAAACTCTCGGAACTTCTGCGCAGTAAACTGGGTACCGTTGTCGGTTACCAATTCATTGGGCAATCCGAAACGACCAAAAATGGGTCGCAGAAAGGCGATGACTTTACCCGTCTTTATTCTGTCGCAGCTGGCTACTCCTAGCCGTTACGTTGTGTAGTCTGTAAGAGCCACGCGGAATCTTCCCTTGGTAGGAGCGGTTTCAAGAGGACCCAAAATGTCTAGGGCTAACTTCGTACAAGGTTGCGTAGGTGCCGGGACTGGCTTTATAGGTGATTGATGAGTAATGACAGCCTTACCGCTCAATTGGCAGGGAAAGCAGTTCTTTATGTATTTTTCAATATCTGGATTCATTGAAGGCCACCAGTAGATTTGTAGATCCTTGTTTTGTCTGTGTTATCCTAGGATGCGAGTCGTGGGCGATTTCCATAATTCTTTGTATTGGCTTTTCTGGCAAAATGATCTTCTCTTCTCGAAACAGAATTTCTTGAATTTCTGATAATTTTTCTTTTATGAGATAATATGGTCGAATATCTTCTAAGCTTGTGTTTCCGAGCTTATGCTGTACGTAGTCACGAACTTGCTGAAGGGTGGTATCTTCACAAGTTTGTAGGTTAATTTCTTTCATGGTGATGGAAGTGCATTCTTGGACTGCAGCTATAATTGCATTGTTTGGAAGAGGATTCCTTAGGCAGTCTGAGTATGAAGTCTGCCGGCTGATTCAGGTTTGCTGGCGACGAAGAAATCGTATTCTAAATGTCCTGAGTACCATCTGGCTATGCGTAGAGGACGTCGACCTTTTCCACTTGATCTCTGCAGCAGAGTCGTCAATGCTTGATGATCAGTTCGTAGCAGACACTGACGGCCAAACAAGTATATATGTGTCAACAGGCCATAAGCCCAAACGCAGGCAAGCGCTTCTTTTTCACTGACAGAGTAGTTTTTTCTGATACTGTCAGCGCTCTTGACGCAAAGGCAACGACGAATTCTTAATTACCTTTCATTTGGGATCGGATTGCTCCTAAACCTTTATCAGAAGCGTCAGTGGTGACTATCGTATTGCATCTAGGATCAAACGTCTTTAACGTCGGACTTGTTACAATCATCCGTTTAAGCTGTTGGTAGGCAGTTTCACAATCTTTGGTCCATGAGAATTCAGCGTCTTCTTTTGCCATATTTCTTAGGGGGTCGGCGATTGTTGAGAAATTCGGAACATTTCTAGCAAGAATGCACAAAGACCTAGCAATCGACGAAGTTCCTTTGCGTCGGTCGGGACAGCAACATTTCTGATATTGTTGATATTCTTGCCGTTTGGTCTGATAACATTTGCAGAAAGACGGTGTCCATGAAAATCGGCTTCCGACTTTTCGAAAGAGCATTTTTCAAATTGAACTCGGGCGTTGGCTTTCTCCAATCTTTAAACTTCATAAAGCCTTTTGTCATATTGCTGTTTGGACTCACCAGAGATTAGGACCTCATCCTGATATAAGATTATTCCAGGAATTCCAGACAAATTTGCATTGCTCTTTGAAAAGCACTTGCTGATGTCTTTAATCCCATTGGCAGTTTTCGATACCGGTACAATCCATCATGGGTCAGAAATGAGGTTAACGGTCAGCTTTCTTCGGCCAGGACAAGTTGAAAATAGGCTTTGCGAAGGTCGATTTTTGAAAACAACTTCGCACCTTCAACTTGACTGAACGATTCCTCAACATTCGGCAAGGGATATTTATCATCGACTGTCACTTTATTCAGTTTTCTTAGATCACAACACAAACGAATATCACCGTTTGGTTTCGGGGCTACCACGAACGGATGAACCCAATCACTGTGCTCTGTCTTTTCAATGATTCCATCCTTCTCCAGTTGTTTTAACTCTGCACTAACCTTTTCTCTGGAAAAGCATTGTGAGCTTTGATGGATGGATGAATCCAAGAGTACATAATACATAAGAGTGTGACAAGCGTCACACTCTATGTAATCAGCTCGAGAGCCATGCTCTGCGCGCTAACGGCCCACCCCCCCCCCGCAATTGCGTACCTCGTGGACCCCCCCCCCCGCAAATCAGCACCTAGTACGCAATTGCGTATGTTCACTCGCTGCTGCAATATTCCATTTATCGGGACCCCCCCGCAAATGTGACCTATCACTTTTCAATGTCGAATGATAGGTCACATTTGCGGGGGGGGGGGGGTCCCGATAAATGGAATATTGCAGCAGCGAGTGAACATACGCAATTGCGTACTAGGTACTGATTTGCGGGGGGGGGGTCAACTAGGTACGCAATTGCGGGGGGGGGGGTGGGCCGTTAGCGCGCAGAGCATGGCTCTCGAGCTGATTACATAGAGTGTGACGCTTGTCACACTCGTATGTATTATGTACTCTTGATGAATCCTATAATGGTTCCTGGGCTAGAGAAGAACAAATTCGGGAATTGTTGTAGCAAATCATTTTTTGAGATGCTTGCTATCGATAGATTTTCACCTTTTATAATCATCTTTAAACTTTGGATTAGATCAATTCCCAGAATAGATTGACATCCTTTACCACAAATAGCTTTGCTTTCGACTTTCTGTCATGAATTTGAAGAGTCGTCTCCAGGTACCAATATATCTTCAAAGGGTTTTCTCGAAGTTGTACAGTTTAGATTTGGTAGCATGTAGTGGCAGATCTTTAAATTTCTGGTCGTAGACGTCTTTCGTAATTAGACTTTCTCGTGCGCCAGTATCAGCCGTAAACGTGACTGTTCTAGGATTAGTCTAATCCGGAACTGACGTGCAAGTAATGGGCTTCTTTAGGCTTTCGGAGTCTATACTAAGGACATGGACAGATTAACTTTCTGTAAAACTTTGATGGGACAGTTTCATATCATGAATCGGATTTACTGTTCCTTTTGGACGATTTCGATAAACGTTTGCACAATATCCTTGCGTGTTGCAGATCTTGCACTTTTCAAACTTGGCTGGGCACTTGTCTTGATTAAAATGCTTCCGATATTCACATTTTGAGCAGTCGGTGGACTTGAATCCTTTACGCTGGAACGGCGTTTTTTCAGGAAAACGGTTGCCAGCTTGACTCTTTTTATGGAAAGCCTTAACAGATGAGACATGATTGAAAAATTTCTGACTAACCATTTTCTTTGATTCAACTTGGGCTCTTTCTGTCTGAAGGGCGATGCTTAGGGCGCGTTTCAAAGTCAGATCTGATTCCGTCAGTAACCTTTCTCGAATCCTTGTGGAACGAGCTTCCCAGATTATGATGTCTCGGTGCATTTCACTCTCCATCGGACCATAGTTACAGTCAGTCAGTAAACGACGAAGATCAGAACACTATTGATCTGTCATTTCAAAAGGATGTTGCTTGCGTTGACGGAATGCATAACGAGCAGCGACAACGTTGACTCTAAGGGGCGAAATGATTGGAATCTGGCAGAATAACATCGGTAAAGTTAAAATGTATTGACCTTCGTGAAGAACTGGAGGGGCTGCAACTTGACAATACGCTGTCATTCGGTTCGCAAACAATGTTTGAAAATAGCGATTTTCCGGGTTTCGGGTAAATCATAGGCACTGGCCCTTATTGCTTCCAAATAATTGGTAAAAATGTCTATCCAATGATTTCATGGGACGACGGGAGGCTCGGGAACATCTAAACACTAGGAGGCGGACTGATATAATCTACATTTAAAACTGCATTCTCGCCACATATAGAAAACTGGCAACTGTGAATTTAATACTCAAAAAGTAATCACTAAAAGTCCTTGCACGAAGCTTTCTTCTTATATTTTGTTTTTCGTGTTTCTCAAATACTACACTTAGCATGCAAAATATATAATACAATAAAACGTAGCAAAAGTACAATATGTAATTCAGCAATACAACTTCCGCTACATGCTTCGTTGCAAATTATAGTAAAAGTCAAACATTTATTGCTATTTTATGTTTCGCCTGTCAAGTGTAAACTGCCTAATTCTTAAATGCACCTGCTTGCAGCTCCCAAGCAACACTGATGCTCAAATATCTGCAACCGCTTAGATTGCTGACAGGCAAAGGCTGCGTTGAAGCTGTCAGTCCTGTTCCTTAAATAGTTTATAAACCTAATTTACATAATTAGAGCACAAAAAATTATACATAAGTTATCCCTATGCCAAAGATAAGACTTCTGAAGACTAGAGAAATGACTCACACTGCACTAATAATTTTCATTTTATTACATTCCTGCTCGAGCAGAAATAAATATTATATTTATTAAAATCGCTAACCGAATAAGCATCAAGACTGCAGGCCAGTATATGATATAGTGGCAATATACACTTGCAAAGAGGTAAGCAGAAGGCTGTTAAATGGCGTCTGGGGCCGCAGGAGCCGTGTAACGGGGAAGGGGCTGTGGGCGCCACGGCCCCAGCCCCGCAAATTTGCTAATGATGCAGCGCAACGTTAGGTGCAGCATGCGATAAAGATGCCTGAGTAAGTTTAGTGAATAAGTTAAAAAGCTAGTTTAATAAAAAAGCTGCCACGCTAATCACAAAAACTAAAGCTTTAATAGGCGATGTAAGGAATTCGCTGCAAAATACGAGGGATGACCAATTAATTTTGACTATTTGCGAGTTGCTTTATTT
The DNA here is from genome assembly GCA_030248195.1 of Trissonchulus latispiculum. Classification (NCBI taxonomy): domain Eukaryota; kingdom Metazoa; phylum Nematoda; class Enoplea; order Enoplida; family Ironidae; genus Trissonchulus; species Trissonchulus latispiculum. The sequence continues at coordinate 17,794 of JASAND010026085.1, read as the reverse complement.
AGGATATTCAGTTAACTCACAATGTCATGCATATAGCCATTTAAGGCTTGCCCTTTTAGCTCTATCCATAAAAATAGTCTTAAGACGTTGTTCATTTCTTTTATAAGTTTTTGTACCTCTTAGTTGGCCGCAGACTCCCCTTCTGGGCTATGTAGGAAAACAGAGATAAATTTGAAATCCCACAGAGACCGTATTAATGAATGTCATTCCCACGGTAATCTGGAACCATTTATGTTGACTCTGGTTCAATATCGGTTCTATGAATGTCTTTACTAGCGGGATTTTTTGCGCTGAAATTAATACACAACTGCATCTATTATTCATGCTAATCCTGGTTAGATTAAACTAAAAGTTTCCCTCATTTCTGCCAAACAATCTCTTTCTATTGGCTTCCTACGATTGCTATCATTCTTGTCAAACCTATCTATTTGACGATCAATCCAAAATTTTGCCTGACTAAACAAACTGTCATGGATAATAGATACCTGAATTTCGGGTTCCGGCACGACCCTGGTCCGCTATCTCTTTTTCCGAGATGTATGGAAAATAAAATACAAATGTTTAGCTTCAAAATTTCTCCTCTTCCCCAGTATGTTTCGTTCACACTTTCACTGGATCTCAGCAAATAATATCGACATTTTCATTTCATGAATCAAAAATGACTGAATTTCATTCAAGTTCGCGGTGCTTTGTTTCTTATATTAGATTATACGGTTGAGTTATAGTACTATTATTATTACTAAAGCCTGACACAAAAATGTGTTTACAAAATTGTGACCTATTGTACTGACTGCATTTAATATTCATCGGAGACCCATAATATTAAATATTTTCTGAATCATTATGATGAGAGGAACATTTTTGCAAAACTTAAAATTTGGAAAAATTTCGAAAGTTTCAAAATATCGGTTTCTTTATGGAGGTTTTTCTCCGGAATATGCATGCAAAAAATTTCTTTCTTTCAGAGCAATTTTCCCATCTGAAAACACGCAAAATGATGTAAGAACGATTGGATCTTTTATTAGCATTTTTCGATTTTCAAAATCGTTTGATTTTTGCCGCTTTTCCAAATTTGACAAGCTACTTCTCGCTCAGCACTTGATGGAAAATTTTTTCGTTTTCATTTTTGGGACGGTTTTTGCAAAAATTTTCCTCCCATCATGACATGATAATCAGAAAACATAATATTATGGGTCTCCGATAAATATTAGGCTTCGCAGTATTAGTGATCACAATTTTGTACACACATTGTTATGTCACCAATGTACATTTGAACAATAAAAAATTCTCCTCACGAGGGTGTGGCCTATTGTGTCAACCAACCCCAAACTGGGGAATATTCTCGTATTTTGGTTGCATCTCCGTTACACAATGTAGTGAATAAAGGGAATCCGAATAGCGGCTTACTGTTCTTCTTCGTATCTGTAGTGCAACTATCCCGTCTGGTTAGTGCGGAATCAAGCAATAACGCAGCCAAATCCCGCAAGTCTTTTGAATCTATGTAAAAGGAACATTTATCCGGTCAGCACTCAACTGCTGTGACTGTTTACCTAAAATTTTTGGAAAATTGGGGAGAACTGATTTTGCTGATTACAGATTTGGCAAGCTTTCCAGCTCTTACTTAAAGTCAACTGAAGACAATGCATCTCTTGATTAGAAGTTTTTATCAGCCAGTAAAAGTCCCTTTACCCCTTCCTTGAAACAAAAACTATGACCAATCAAGATGTCTCCTTTTCCAAGCTTAGATTATGAAAGCTGAACCTTAATTTCCGAATCCTTAGTTACCCAGCTTTTATGGTGCCTCTTTTAAGGAAATTAAATGCACTAAAAATTCAATTGTATTTCACTGCTCTCACAATTCAGCTTCGAGTCCATATGGATACATAAGATGCACAATTTGGGTGACAGCTTGAAAAGAAACTGCCTGTTTATTTCAACTAGCATCTTTAACGAACCTCTATATTAGTTCTAAATTATGTGCTAATGCTGCTCCATATCTACTGAGACTGATTCTATCCATTAAATTTATGTTCAGCACACTCTCAAATCTTTCGAGCCATTTGCTCGGCTCAGCTGAGGGTCACGAAACATTCGATTTCAGCCAGAACGTCTTCAAAAACGTTTGTTTCGTGATGGAAACAATTTTTCCAGTCAGGCATTTGATTTTTATAAAACATTTTGGTTTCTGAATTTTGAGGTTTGAATTTAACCAGGCATTTGCTGGAAGCAGATTGCCTTTGGGAGATGAGCTCGTCTGTTTAGCAGTTCTGAAGAAACTGAAAAGTCAGCAGAATTAGCGGAAAAACGGAGTAGCTGAGAAGCAATCAAACCGAGTGTCCCGATCCGGACTGCTGAGCCAGAGAACGGAACAACGAAGATTCGAAAAGATAGAGCAGTGAAAACCTGAGAAACCGAGAACTTTTCGCCTTGAGTAGCTTAGGTAGGTTAAGTTGTTTCGCTCAACTGCTACTAATCTATTTTCAAAAACATACTATCAAGAGTCCATAATAATTTCCCTTATATTACAGAGATATATTATATTTCTTCCATGATATAAGGGAATTTTATGGACCCTGCTATCCACCTCTCGGTTTTCGGTTGTTATCAGTTTCCCCCAGACAAACGAATTTGTCTGCTTCTCAGCTACACCGTTTTCCGATCTTCCGCCGTTTGTATAATTGTCATTACTTATCATCCAACCAGGAACGGTAGAGTTTAACACTGAATCACAGTTTGTTCCTCTGTCTTTCATCCCTGCTTCGTTTTCCGTTGCAAGGTGTAATATTAAAACAGCCAGAAGCCATCCGTTTTACCGTCTGTTTTGGTTCTTTGTTTATTCGTTGTTCCGTCGGAACATAAAAACTACTTAGATTTTTATATTTAGATGATCTGATATCAAGAATTTTTGGACATTTTAAAACTATTCGGTATCTGAAAACTGGGACGCTATTTCGTGTCTCTATTTATTCCACCGGCCATAGTTTTATATAATACATTACAACCAGGTACTGTTTGTTTCCAAATTTAGGAACTAGACAGAAGTTTTAAATAAACTTGGTTTTCTTCGCTGATAAACAGAAGCTATGTAACCAAAGGAATATTCTTTAAAACTTCAGCTTCAGCGGTCACCCTTAAATTTTACTTTTTTTCAAAATTTCTATGGAAATTATACGGTCTTCTGTTTTGAATTTTGATTACTATTTAGTCGAGGTAGGTCGTAGTTGTACAGCACAACTTAATGCCAAGCCGGTATTTTTAGCCCATTCCATGTCCTAGTCACTAATCCTTTGCATTAACGCTGTTGTTATGTAGATTAAGCTTTGCTTGGCTTAAAATAATATGCTTTTCGTAGAAGGTTCGACTTAATTATACTCGGTCGCCAAATTATGCTGTTCAAGTGAGTTTGATGTGTTGTTTTCCTTGTCTAACAAAATATATTGTTTTCCTGTGCTCATAAATGTCTGATGACTGCGGACTGAAAGGCGTTAGGAGACTGCTCTGTTGTGTCTTGATTAAACCAGTTATGTCTTTTAATCTTACTCAAAAATTGGCGTAAAACAACAGATTACCGGTATTTTGCCCAAAACTACACAATAAAACTAGGTTTTTGTACACTTGTACACAAAAATCTGATATTCAATTGAAAACCAAGTGTTTTCTTCTTTATCCTTTAGAATGGTACATAACTACCGGAACCCATGCTCAACAAACTCCCACTGTATCTGCTTGATAAGTAGCAAAATTATGCAGACGTTGTCGGTATGATGACGTCATTACAACCTTTACGATAAATAACTGTTAAATTCAAGGAAACTGTTGAGCAAGAGCGCACGCTGTGAAATGAATTTTCTTAATGAATCGATAGGGTGCTTGAGCTTATATGGTTTTTGTTTTGTACTCTTTCAACTTAGTATACAGACTGCCTGCCTCCAACCAAAGTGTCTAGTTTGATAAAAATCAATATAGGTACCCTGACGAATGTCAAAATGGTAGGATAAGCTTATCTGGTTGATATGATTACTGAACTAAACTTATGGCAATCTTTGACAGCAATAGTTTATGCTGCAGCAGCAAAGTATTGGTTTTACTGTAACATTTTTACAAAATAATAGTACTACAGATGCCGCACGTTTAAAATTGTGGGCCATGGACTACATTATTGAGTTGGTATTTTAGGATGGCAAATCTGACAAATCCTGAAACATACGACAATTTTCATACCACAAATGATTACATTGAAGTGGCTGTTTTGGCGACCCTGTTCCTGATCGGTTTCCCGGTCAATATTTATGCTCTGCGAAAGCTCCTGATAACCCAAAAATCTGGTCCAAAGTCCAAATTCAATCTACTGAAATTACATCTAAATGTATCTGACATCATGGTTTTGCTGATCTATTGCTGCTCTGAGATTGCCTGGATTCTATCCTTCTGGTGGCTGGCAAACGATTTCCTTTGTCGTCTGGTGAAATTTCTGCAGGTACTCTCCTTCTACATTTCTTCGAATGTCATCGTTTGCATTGCACTGGATCGTGCTCTGACCGTTCACCGGCTTCGCCATATCAGCTCCAGTGATAAGAGTTACCTAAGAATCTGTAAATGGTTGGGTGTCGCGTGGTTTCTGGCCATAGCCTGTGCTCTACCTCAGGCCTATGTCTGGCAGATTGATGAGTATATGGCCGGCTACTATCAGTGTACAACCATATGGTATGCCAGACGCTATGAGTTTTGTATCCGACAAGCCTATCAGTACAATTCTACCAACACCAAATGTACACCTGAGGACTATGGGCAGCTGGAAGAGACGGCATACACGTCATTTCATATAATCTCTGTGTTCTGGCTGCCAGCCGTTATCGCCGTTGTACTGTACATTTTCATTATATACGCGCTTGTGGTGAGGCGTGTGCAGCAGAAGCGATCCACGCACATACCCATAGAAGTGTGTCCACCGTCCCTCTGCACTGACTACAACGCAACCTATGAGATGGTCCCTCTCTCCTCGTTTGCCGACGGTGACAGCACAGCTTCAGTCTGCCCGGAACGGTCGGCAGTTCTCGCCCAGCGGCAGCGAAACAAGCCGGCTTGGCAGAAGCACTTCACGTCGCGAACTTTGAAGCAGGCAGTTCTGTTACTGTCTGCCTACTTCGCCTGCTGGTTACCCTATAACTTTCTCTGTCTGTGGCAGCTGTTTGATCCAGATTCCTTTGTTGATATGGCAGTTGGCATACAGTATCTGGAAGTACTGATTATACTGAATGCTGTGATCAATCCTTTTATGTACAAATATACTAAGCGTTAGTTATAAATTAGTGTAATCATTTTGATGGCTTCGCGTGTAAGTAAAAATACATAAAATATAGGCTACTTTTCAGGGTATAGACAAGAAATTATCCACAATCCATTGTGACGGCATACCTAATCAAATTTCTATGACTTTAATAATTCATGCCATGTACACTTCTGTGATCAAAAATCAAAAACCTAAAGAAATTCAGTCATAGAGTTTTATTTCAAATTTTAGTAAGGATATTAAGTTCCACCTGCACGTACGGCATTTCAAAAAACTGCTTTAATACTGGATGTGGATAAAATCGACAGAATTGGTCTAATCCGCCATGAGGCCGGACTGTAGACCGAGTCGGCCCACAATTCTACAATCCTATGGGATCGGATTGGATTGAATCACTTTTTGAACTTGGATCGATAATCCGACGTATCTCAAGAAGTTATTTTTCTCCTGGTAACGGGGCAGGCTGTTTCGCGAAGATGAGAGATAATTTAGGCTTTGGAAATTAAATAATTTTGGCTCAGTTTCTTTTGGTTATTAATCATCGTGACCAATCAAACCTTTTTGCTAGAACTTGATGGTTGGTAAACGCCCAATCAGAATTTTTGCTAGATTTTCATTGGCTAAGCAAGCAGCATTGGCTAGGCCATTCAGACTTCTTGCGCAGTTTTGATTGGAAGATCAGCGTCCGATTTCAGTTTATGCGCGAATTCGATTAGCTAATCAGCGTCCAATTTCAGGTTTGTTCCAGGTCGATTGGCTCGAAGTCGAGAAGTCGAGAACAAATTACGATAGGATGATAGTTCAGCCAATCAAATGAAGAGTTGTAGTCGAACAGAACAGGAAACATTAGCAGTACCGAGCAGCATACTGTTCAGAGAGCACCAATGATATAGAAGTTATGTGCTCTTCTCTCCTGACTCCGTGGTGTAGTGGTTGCACGCCTAACTGTAGCTAACGGAGCCTAATCTTTACAGCAGTCTGCCAGAAGAACCTGGAATTCAGCCCCCTCCCGTGTATCGTTTCTTGTCTTGTATCCCTGTCTTGGCGAGGCTAGACTGGCTGTTTCCCTGTGTTTGGACCTTGTGCGGCTCGGGGCGAGCCTCTTCTAAGCGAGGGAGAGATGTACAGAGAGCACCAATAATATAGAACTTATGTGCTCTTCTTTCCTGGCTCCGTGGTGTAGTGGTTACACGCCTAACTGCAGTTCGGGAGGTCCGTGGTTCGATTTCCGGCGGAGCCAAATCTTTACAATACATTATATAGTGGTGATGTGGATAGGATCGGCGGATCGGATCGGATCGACCGATCCGGGGTCGGATCGAATCAAATCGGATCGACAAATTTTCGGATCGGATCGACCGGGTCGGATCGGCTTGATTTTTCAGGATCGCCGATCCGGCAAAATGAGGAAAATTTTGAAACTTTGTACCGCTGACTACTGAGAGTGACTTATTCTGATTAAAAGTTATCAACTAATAGGAGCGTTGTCTGAAATTAGAAGGAAATTTATTGCCCAAGTGCGTTTGCTCAGAAGAGTAAAGTTTGCAAAATCCACCGGACGCACTTTTGTATATGCTATTGTACGACCAAAATTGTGTGTGCAAACTTCGGAGTCGTTTAATATACTATGTAATACATAATATAAATATGCCTTCAGAGCAAACCCCAACAGTATATATGTTTAGAATCGTTCTAAACTGGAGGTTTAGAACAATCTACGTACCGGGATTAAACCATGGAAAATATTTAATATTTAATACTAATTATTTAATTTATTAAAAATTTTAATTTCTCCAAAATTTTACAACATTCAAAATTTTGTATGCATGATCGAATAGAGCTGTTTCAGGTGCATATTTTTGCACTTGCATTTGAATGATATGGTATTATTTAAAAGCTAATTATATATGAGCTGGAACGAATACCTGAAAATGTACCGATTTCTCGAGTCCACTATTCATAAGTGGACGTTTTTGTGAAGTCCGGAACGGATCATTTCTGGGATGTAGTTGTATTATAAAGGTTGTTCAGCTCGTCAAGAACTTTCGAGCCAAGACCCATAGGCCCATAACTGTTGGTGACGGAAAACATTTAAATCCGGAATAATCTTGTTTTCGTGAATTTGGGAATCCAGTGCACTTTGGGAAACGATTGTATTATTAAACGTGTTCAGATTGTGAAGAGCTTTTACATGATCATCGGGAACATTAAAATTTTTAAAGTTCGGAAATTTTGAAAAACTGAAAACTGGGTGCACTTCGGTTGAAAAGGTTGTAAGTGCAAAAATATACCGCGGAACCAGATCTATCTGATCACGAAAACTAAACCTTCAATGTACATAAATTTTAGCAAACCTTTGAATATTTTAGATTTTCCGTAAATAAAACCCGGGATTCCGGATCTTCCCTGTCGTCTCCATTTCCGAATGATATTAAAACATATACATTGCTTGCTTATAAATACGACCAAAGTTTGTACGCACATTTTTTGTGTTTTTACATCCTAGCTTCTTCAATTTCATCTTATCCTTATATAGTTAACACTTCTCACTGTCTTTTGTGTAGTTCTAACTAGATCTTAATCTCCCAAAACAAAACAAATCGTTATTTTTCACATCACATCATTCTGCAGCTGCAGTTTCTGATACGGACTTTCAGAATTATTCAATAAGATTCAGATGCTAAGTTTAATGAAGAGTTTTGCAAAATAATGAGAAATTGGAAAATATAGCAATTTAAGTGTCTACAATTGAAAATTAAAATTATGGTCAAATCGGATTGGATCGGTCCGATCTGGGACTGGATCGGATCGGATCGGATCGGATCGCCGGCCATTTGCCGGATCGGATCGGTAGGTGATTTTGGCTGCCGATCCGATCGGATCCACATCACTATTATATAGCTATATACTATTTTTAATAGACAAGCACAACACTAAACGGATCAAAACTTCTTTCTAACTTAGTATTATTCTTAGTACAACTTAGTATTACGCTTATTCCTCAATATCAATATCGATCAATATCCCCGGCCCAAATGAAGTTAACGACTCAGCCAATTTTCTTAATTCTCTGAACGTAGGCTACTGGATGTCTCCTGATTACAAAAATGTGAATAAATTTCAAAAATTTAAAATTTTAAGAATCGAACAGGGTGATTATTTTTCATCATTGTAGTAGAAAATGTATGTTACGTTCGCTGCAGCGTTTAAGGTTTGCAGACCAGAGATGAGCACGGACCGGAATTTGGACCCGCTCCAAAATTTGGTCGGCCCGGCCCGCCCCGGCCCGCTGGCAAACTTTTTCGGGCCGGCCCGGCCCGTTCCACAATTCGGCCTGGCCCGGCCCGCCAAAAGAAAAATTCCAAAAATTTTGCTAACGATATTATTTCAAAGGCTTCAATGCAAGCTGGAGAAGCTAAATTATGCTATGAATGTTAAATGTTGCCTATAAATAACCAGAATCGGTAAATGTGTAGCTAATTTTAGTGATTTTACAACATTTTCTAGAGTTGATCCGGCCCGTTTGGGCCCGCTCCGGCCCGCAGTTAAAAAATTTCTCGGTCTGGGCCGGTCCGCTAGCCAATGGAGGTCGGCCGGCCCGGCCCGCGGGCCGGGTCGGGCCGAACCGGGCCGGTACCACGGGCCGAAATGTTCATCTCTATTGCAGACCAAAGGAAAATACCGCCTTTTGAATTAAATTTCAGGAGAGGCCTTTTTACTTAAGCTCTTAAGCATTTAAGTGGGCTGCTTGGGTCAAAAATTCGACCATCACGGATTTCGCTCAAATTGTGCCCATTGATAATCCCTAGGGCCGTACGCAATCCATTGAAATTTGAGACGATTTCGTCCAGGAATAAAAAGTTACATCCATTCAAAATTTCCAATTCCTATTGAAAATGGCCTAAAACCGGAACCTTAAATTTTTCGCTTCTGACAACCATAACTTACACAAATCAAAACCGTTCAAAACGTTCTATAGCTCATTTTATAGCTAAATACAATATCTAAAACTTGTCAAAGAGCTTTTTTCAAAATTCGGTTTCTAATTTTTACAGTAATAGTTTCCGTGAGGCAACCCCAAAAATTTGTCAAAATGTGGCATTTTCCGAAAATTTTCGAACTTTACAAATATGCACAATATCTATATCAATCGATAGCATTTTCGATTTTAAAAACTTTTCTTCTTGGCACAAACGTTCAATTTGCAACTCTTGAAAGTTATCGGCCAAAAACCGTATCTCCGTGATTTTTCAATTTCTGTGTTTTGGGGGTGGTCTCGCAGAAAGGATTACTGCAAAAGTTAGAAGCCGAATTTTGGAAAAAGCTCTTCGACAAGTTTTAGATATTGTATTTAGCTAAAAATGAGCTATTGAACATTTCGAACGGTTTTGATTTGAGTAAGTCATCGTTGTCAGAAGCGAAAAATCTAAAGTTCCGGTTTTAGGCCATTTTCAATAGGAATTGGAAACTTTGAATGGCTGTAACTTTTTATTCCTGGACGAAATCGTCTCAAATTTCAATGGATTGCGTACGGCCCTAGGGAGTATCAATGGGCACAATTTGAGCGAAATCCGTGAGGGTAGAATTTTTGACCCAAGTAGCCCCCCTTAGGTCACAAATCAAAGACAATGAATAACTGAGAAGAGCAGTTCAAAGGCAATAATCTCAACGACTGTCCCGTAAAATGAATGGTAAGATATTTTGAGATAATGGTTTAATAACTGAATTGTGAAAGGAACATGTTACTTACATCAACATTAAACTCATAATCCATATGTATCACATGCGTTTCAACAATCATTAAATACTAAGTTAAATGTTAAACTGTAAGTTAAATTATATGTATTGAATGAAATCTTTGCATTGTTAAATTTCTAATACTGTTTCTCGTTGTGGTATAACCATTGTATATTAAACTAGTCATAATTAAATTAAAGACTCTTAAAAATTGTTTTAGCTAAAGGGAATCTTTTGCGCTTTCCCCCCCCCAGCCCTTACTTTTGATTTTTTGACCAATAACTTTGAAATTTGGTGTGGGTGCATACTGGAGGCTGATGAATTCAAAAATTAAAAATATTTTTAAATAGGTTTTCAGCAAAATTTTTTTCAGAAAGATTTTTGGTTTCCCTTGGTCCTCCCTTACCAAACTAAAATTTTAAATTCAAATTCAGATTTACTTCAAATATAAGACCCTAAGACCCATTTTAATTATATAAAATTGTTATTAATTTAAAACTGTGTGGTTCAAATATGCGTTAAAATTGTTCAAAAACTTAACTTTTCCTAAGATTCCATTCAGTTTGCGGGGACAGATTTTACTTTCCTATTCATTTTACGGGGACAGTCGTTGAGGTCATTGCCATTGAACTACTCTTCTCAGTTATCTATTGTCCTTGAGTTTTGACAGTAGAAAAAAGTAATTAACGCAGTACAGGCTTTTCTGTCCCCCTAAATGTACAAAAGCCTTTTAATTTGCATAATTAATCCTTACAGTACTACTAACCTATTTATTAAATATTTAAAGTCCCCGGAACAAATATTTGCATTTGAGTTTCGAATCAACGAACTAGACTGTAAATCCATTTCCTAGATCAGATTTTAGACCTAATCTCCGCTACATTTCCCTTTCTTAGATCCTTGTCAGATTCCTTTTCTGTTACCGATTCTGCTTTTTACACTGGCCTTTTATTTGCGCAATGTGTCTATGGAGTGTCTATAAAGATAATACAACATGCAACTCCGTGTACAGTCACAAGAAAACAGCATATGTATTTGTAAATAGATGTATTTATGTATTTGTAAATAAATAGAACAAACGAGACCTATAGTGAGTGCAGAACGAGGCAGTGCTCTTTAAAGTGCATGCATTGTATTGCTTGTATACCAAAAATAAGGTTTTTGTAAATAACATAATTATAGCAACAATAATAATATAATAATTTTGTGGTTTTTGTAAATAACATAATTATAGCAACAATAATAATATAATAATTTTGTAATTTCAGCTACATTTTGCAATCTTTTACTGGCAGTGTGGGAATCCGTTCTCACAAGAAACGCTTAAAAACATTATAGTGCTGTGAACTGGCCCTCCAGACCGGCTGGCCGGCCGGTCAGGCACAGGCCGACCGGCCAGTGACAAGCCGGCCGGCCAAATACGCTGCGACCGACCAGCCTTGGACGTTTCTGAAGCTTATTGTCTTTGCTAAAATCTGTCTTGAAAACTATGGAAAATCTTATGTTTTTACTTTTATTTTGGATAGCTGGCGAAAGGTAACACCGGCCGGCCGGCCGGCCCATGAAAGCTTGGGCCGGTGAACAACCCTGCAAGGCAACATTGATAAAATAACGGCAACAAGATAAAAACACCAATCTCAAACGATTACACCACAACCAACATACTGATACATTATATTTCAGATACAAAGTGGTTTGGATGGATTTTCATGAAAAACATACAACCTTAATTTATCGCTAATAAATAAAATGATTTGAATCGGTTAGAAATACATATATGCTATGCAACAAAGTTTAACTGGCAATGCGGAAAATCCATCCATATGGCACACAAACATATTTGTAAAACAACAGAAACAATTAGTAAACTGAAACACTAACAAAATCTAAAACGAAGACAAGACAATTGGTCAATTCGATTACATAGCAATGACATCAACCATAGTGTTTCATGTAGGCCAGCTCGTTAAAGGATTGCGAGGTAACAGCAATTTTAGAAATTCATACATATTAGTATTAAATAATTTAGGTAGGGTGACCTTTGGTCCTGTATACTCTTGTTATTTCGAAGTATAAGTAAATCCCAGCTAATAGGCATTGATAAAATGGGCAATCAGATCGCGTATCGATTGAGTATAAACAAACGAAACTTGTCCGTACGATTTGGCAGTAATTTTGAAAAAACCGATTTCCCCGAAAATGGCCGTTTTCCGACCTCAAAAATAGTTTTCGGCTTATACTGACTTAACCACTAGAGATAGCTCAAAGCTCATGAAAGCAAAAATGTTCGTTTTTGTGCACTCTTTCCGTCCATAACAACCATTCTGATGGGTCGACTATCTACTGAGAGTATAATGCCGAGTATAAGCAGAAAATATCTTATCTTCTCACCTAAAAATGTGGAACTGGTCCCAAAATGTTAAAGAGCACCGAAATAGTATATTTGGACAGTTTCATCTACTTTCAGAAAGAATTGAAGCCTATAGGGTCAAATTTACACAAAAGGAAACCACCACCTTAAGCTAGAGATTTGGCAGAACTGCGGTTATTTTGTTTTGAACATTGATTTCTCAAAAACTACCCAATGGATTTGCGTGATTTTGGGCTGAATGAAAATTCGCACTATTGAGGAGGGCCATTTTTCTTGGTTTGAGCTAAAACATCTCCACTTGTTAGAAAACTGAATACAAAATTGCAAAATTTCGTGTCACCGCACATTTACCGAATTTTCTGGAGTATATATTGAGGCTTGTTGAGCCAAATCCAAAAAATGTCTCTCAACACTATGCCCTTCATAGCATGGCATAAGAAAAAATTTTGGCCGATTCTACACTTTTGAGAAATCGATGTTGAAAAGTGTTTGGTCTATATTCAGTCAGATGTCAGTGTGTCGGAAAATGTTTGCTAGTTTTGCGGTAATTTTGCTAGTTTCGTATGCTCATATGAATGTACAGATGTACATGTAGCTTTAAAACGATGCATTAAGCTTTTTCCAACTCCCAAAATTGCGAAAGTTTAAGCGTTTCAAAAAATCGCCAGAAAAGCACTGCACAAAAAAGATACCACCACCATAAAGCAAAGAATCACAGCCAACAGGCATTGATAAAGTGGACAATTAGACCGTATATCGATTGAGTATAAACAAACGAAGATTCTCCGTGCGATTTAGCAGCAATTTTGAAAAAACTGATTTCCTCGAAAATGGCCGTTTTTTGATAACAAAAATCGTTTCCGGCTTACACTGACTTAACCACTAGAGATAGCTCAAAGCTTGCGAAAGCAAAAATGTTAGTTTTTGTACTGTCCTTCCGTCCATAACAACCTTTCTGATGTATCGACTATCTATTGAGAATATAATGCCAAAAACCAAAACTTTCTTATTTTTCACCTAAAAATGTGAGACTGGTCCCAGCATGTTAAAGAGACCAAAGTAGCATATTTGGAAAGATTCATCTACTTTCCTAATGAATTGAAGCCTATAAGGTCAAATTTTCACAAAAGGAAACCACCACCATAAACAATACCGCCAGCAGTTATGCAATTTGGCAGCTGTAGAACGAGCTGAATTACTTTTAGACAAGAAGCCATCCATAACTCCATAGTTCACACAATTAGTAGTCACGAAAGCCGGGTGAGTATATTTCGGAGTTGATCTATTTCTGCTGTATAATGTTAGTAACAGAAACAGACTCTAAATGTCTAGACTAGTTTGCTAACTGCTAGCCACCTATATAAGTCTTTTACTACTATTAGGGATTTCCGATACGGCGGACTGCTCCTGCATCTGTCATTTATCGTAGTCTAATCTTATTTGGCTACACTTGTCTGTTCTCTTCGTAGTTAATAACATAATTTCGAAATTTGATGTTGCCCACGAGCCTGTTTGTTATTTCTGCAGAACGCAGAAGAGATTGAAAGTTGAAGTGGGTTTGGGCAATGTTAATAACGCTCAATTAATTCAATGTAGCTTTTGTGTTCTTGTGAAAACTGCTACTTTTAATACCAGTATTTTCTTCTACCTTAGCCAGTTTCATGCCAAATTTGCCTAGGAATGTCCCGCGAAATCTGCTATGAAACCCCATATACAAATAAAAGTTACTGGAATGATTAAAAATGTACAAACTTTGGGCAATTAACCTCATCTGCATTTGGAAACGCTCGCTGTCTCCTGCAGCATAAATTTCTGGATATCGCATGGTTTGAAAAAACCAAAGCATATCGTATCGAACCAAACGCCTTTTCATAGCAAACGTTTCTAGGTATTGGTAAATAAAATTAAAAAATACAAACAGGAGCCACGGACCACTTATTGACAGTAGCAAAACTGACATGCTGATGAGTTTACGTTGTTTGTCTTCATTGTCAGCAGTAGAGCGCTTTACCATTCTTTTTGTCTTAATCATGCCAACAACCACAAGAATATTTGTTAGCAAAAGTGCAATTCCACAAAAGACGAATACAACAACATGTGACATTAGTAAGAAATTTGAAAATGCTGAATACATGAAATTTGAAGGCTTTAGTCTGTACTCTTGAATCACTTCGTTGAAAAAATAAGTCCTATCAAACATAATAGACGGCAGTCGCATAAAAATCGCCAAGCATGCACTGAACCCTAAAGAAACAAAGAAAATCCAAATCCTGTCAACTTTTGGATACACTGTAGGTGCCCACAACGCCAATACTCTTTGAACCGAAGTAACTAGTACTAAAATAGTGCTAACCGTTGTAAACATTTGTGATATATGCCAACGCATCAAGTAGATCCAGTTATAGAAATATGTCACATATCTCAATTCCAAGACATGATGATGGATCCCTGTTAACAAAATTGGCATCATTCCTAGTGTGTCGCAGATAATGACTGCAGCGTGGTACAGTGAACTTACGCTAGCCCTAAATTCTGGATCGTACAGTACCCATAATGTTAGTGGACAACCAATAAGTCCTAGAATTGGGAAAACTACGCCAAGCTGCATGTCCACTATCTTGTAGAAACTGCTGAATTCATATATCATTAAGTCGCACCAGCGAATACTTAAATCCACGACTTCACATCCGGTGAAGTTGTCCCTTGTGGAAACTGGTAGGTGATTTTGTAGATAGTTATCAACATATAAGAAGGATCCATACTGCAGAAGAACTAATTGGCACTCTGCTAAATCTGTGCGCACTTCCGCAGGCAACAAGAACTCGTTCCTGCAAACAGACACGTCAATTAGATGCCCACATACATTCAATACACACCACCGCACACATTACATAAGAAATAAAATAACACTCTAAATAAATGTGCCTGTAGCAGCGTGGGTGATAGCAAGCTCGACGTTATAAGGAGAACCACAATACCTACATGGATTTACACCATGTTAACGTTGCTGTTTCCTGCACTGAGAATCAGAAATGATGATCATCACCCGAAGTGTCAAATGTATGAATGTATGGTTGATGATCGCATGAGCAAAGTTCTAATAAATATCAAATCACTGAATTTATCGATTTCGTTTTTGAGTTCGAATGTTAACCTACCAAACCATAAATTAAAATGCATTTGAAATCATGTTTATGTAGTCTGGCATGAAGTGTGACATTTTGCATAAATTAAAAACTCCCGTCGAAAATAGGTGGGACGGCAGGGAAATAACTTGAAGGAATGCCCGAATGCCCTGGATTCGAAACATTCAGGATTTTGAGTAGTATGCAAGAATAACTTGTTTCATATGTCTTATCGCAGATCGCCTTAACTCACCATTGCATGCTATTGTTGCCTGCTCGATATGGCGACAACTTGTCCAATTTCTTGAAATAGTCCCTGTATTTGCAGTCGAGACCACCGGTTCCAGCTTGCAAAAGTTGCAAGATGGTCAGTACGAGAAGTAGTTTCATCATTCAATATTGTGCTGAGAATACCTCAATAAAGGGCAGGCAATTCGTTGTAGGATTAGTTCTACTTAATTGGTCACAGAACCCTTAACAATTGTCATAGTGTTTGATCTGCTGTGCTGAATCTTAGCATGAACTATTCAATCCTTTCATTAATTCCCCGCCAAAAGGTTTGAACAAGATAGAAAATGGTAGATATATTGGCCACCGTAAGAGAATAGTTTCATGATACATTTCCACAATACTCTCGCGGAGACAGCTGCTATTTTCGCAGTGTTAGCATGGAATTACGCTTTTACGATTTCAAATTATGTTATCTATATAATGTGAATATCCCACGGTAGGCAGGCGAACTACGTAAAAGTATGCACAAAAACTTTACCTCGAATACCTCATGTTCCTGTACCTGCACCTGGCAAGCACATTTTCATGATCCCCCTAAACTTACTATCGAAGATCAGCATAAACGCAAAACGCATAATTTCACTGATACAGCGACTCTAATTACGTTGCATAAAATAGACATTAAGTCACAAAAGATTATTCTGTTTTATTTGAGGTCATAACGCCTTTCCTAAACATATTCCTGTTCAATATAACAAAAATAAGATAATACTTGGCTACAATTTACCTATCTCTTCCCTATTCTTTAATTACAGACAAACGCCTAGTACTTTTCCCTTACAGGAAACAGATACTGATAACTCAACCTTTACGTATGTTTGTTATAACTCTTATCCATAAAAATTAACACCACGGGAATATTATCACCGCAAGCCTCAGTGAGATTCTGTTACAAACATACTTAAAATAATGTAGGACTAGGAGTATTAACGTTATTTATACTATTATTCCTAAAAATATAAGCCATTTAATTTCACAATTACAGGACATTCACGGTCGTGGATAAAGCTGCGCAAAATTTCGCCATATTATGCGAACAGTTTTACGTATATTGTTTGTTGAAAGAAATAGAATTATTTGATATAACTAATACTTACACGTTAGATTCACTCCTATTTGCGCGCAAGTCCCATTTGGGCGCAGTGATTCCCGATTGGGCGCGCCTCATTAAAAATTCAGAGTGTCCCGTTTCCACGCAAACCAATTTGACATAGTCCCATTTGCGCGCAGTACGCACTTTAATTATATCATGCACCAATGATATAATGACATAGTAATAACTGATAGAATGTTCAGTTAACATAACAATTTGTAGCTATGAAAACAAATTAATGTTTTCCGAAGAAACGCATTAACAGATGCAATACGTGACAGTGATAGACAGAATTCAAAGTTAAACCGTTTATTTTATAAAATCAAATTAGTACAATATCTGTTGATTCACGAAGTTCTGGTGTAATGTGTAAGGTGTGATGTGTGAATTGTGTGTAATTTTAGTGAGTTTATTTTGGTGTGAAATTTTAGTAAGAGTGGTATTTTTAATAAGAAATATGTGTTGTGTAAATTTGGGTTGAAATTAGTTTAAGAGTGTCTATTTTCTTATGTTAAAATGTGCGTGTTTTATTCAGCCCACTTAGCGACTAGGTGGCGCTGCTGAGCTAGACTTGTGGAAGCGCATAGTCGGGTCTGCAAGAGGGTCTCAAATTCAGCCAATCAAAATCTACTAGGCATCTCTCTCTGCCTTCACTTTAAAACCAGTCAGTCTTCTCTTTTCGTTTCTTAGTGTGCGGTCGGCTGTCTAGCCCTGTCCTATACGTGTGTTTATTTCGCCTTTTGCGCCTTTTGGATTTTCACAGGAGGGTAACCGTAAGTATTGATTTGTTTTACTTTTACACATAGGCTCCAAGGCGACCTTGAGAGACCATTCAAAAGTTATTAGAGGTGCTTTTAAGTTTTATTTTCCCTTTTAATTGAGAGCTA
>JASAND010026083.1:0-30152 GCA_030248195.1 Trissonchulus latispiculum | reverse complement strand
ATATGTCAACGTGATATTGTGAAATCAGGGGATTTCGGCGAAATCCTGAAAATTTCAGGGATTTCACAGAATCCCTAACATTTTCAGGGGATTGTAAAAACTCAGGTTAAAACCTGTTTATTTCACAGTTCCCCTGAATAAATAAGGGCTTTCACAGAATCCCGTTACTTCAAGGGAAATTGTGAAACTTTATTTTATTTCGTAAATATGGCGCAAATATTTTAGTTCTGTTTGACAAAATTATGGCTTCAAAGATTCATTAATTTTACTATCTAAAGATCTCATCCCTTACTGCGGAATCGTATAGTACATTATATACTCATTTACTCGTTAGTCGTTAGTACACTGAGCTGAGAATTATGGATTCGGACTCTCCAATAAAATCGAGATTTTATGAAGCACTCGTAGACTATTACATATCTAAACAACGCGAAAAACTTTGGACCACGGTGGAATACCTCTCAATTTACGACAGACTCCTTCAAGCCCAAACGAAGAAGCAAGCGAAAAGTAGAGAAGAATATTATCTACTGTCTAAATTTTCAACCTATGACGTTTCTGGTTGCAAAAGGCTGGTCAGTAAAAAGGCTTCAACAAACAAAGTTGTTTTCGTACCTTTTTGGGAGGAACTTTACGATGCCACGCTGACTATACACCGTGCAACTGGCCATGGGGCTCGAGATAAAATGGTCAAGGAATCAGAAAAGGGAAATTTGAAAATACCTTACGTTTGTTTTCAAATTTACCCGAAAGTCTGCGAGCAATGTCAGCTGGGGAAAAAGAAAAAGAAGCAGCATGTCGTCGTAAAGCCTATAATAAGCAAAGAGTTTGGGTCCCGTCTACAGGTAGACTTAATTGATTTCCAGAGTGAACCGGACGGGGATTTTAAGTGGGTGCAAGTAATGCAGGACCACCTTACGAAATATTGCGTTTTCCGCCCTCTATGCTCCAAAACCGCTGCGGAAGTCGCAGCTAACCTCATTGACTGCTTCTGTTTGGTTGGGGCACCAAGTATTCTACACAGCGACCGTGGAAGAGAATTTGTTAACAAAACTATTGACGCTCTGAAGGTAATTTGGCCTGACCTTATCATTGTCAACGGTAAACCCCGTGCACCACAATCACAAGGCTCCGTTGAACGACTGAACCAAGACGTAAAGAAAATGATTGGCTCGTGGATGAGAGATAACAAATCATCAAAATGGTCCATTGGGCTGCGAATGGTGCAATGGTCCAAGAACAATAGCTACCATTCTGTTATCAAGTGAACACCTTATGAGGCCTTGTTCGGAAATCCTCCAAAACATGGTCTGATGGGTGGAGCTATTCCTCCCGAATTGGCGAAAACTATGAGAAATGAAGAAGACCTGGAACGCTACTTGGAGGAGGTGGATATGGCATCCACAACAGAAGAAGAGTGCACTGAACCCGAGCCTGAGGAAGAAGGGGATGAACAAGGTTTGATTTCTAGAATTTGCATTGTTTGTGAAAAAGAAATTGGAGACGCACATGGAGCATGCAAATGCGGAAGCTTTGTTCATGTTCCTTGTGGGTTTCCAATGGGGGAGGAGGGATACGAGCAGACGGTTTTATGTCCGAACTGTTTCACTCAGCAAGCAACTACCGAACATCGAAACCAGGCGCATGCCAATCTTGCAGATGGTGCTCGTGCTATGACAGCAAGATCGTTTAGATTTTTGCCATCATTCGATGTCGGAGACACTGTTCTTGTTCCCGTCCCTGATGTGGACAGAGCGCCGACTGATCCAAGGAATGTAATGGGCATAATTCTTTCACAAGTGAATGAGCTCTACCAGATTGGTACGACTGCGGGGGTATTGGCTGGATGGTACAGCAAAGCTGATGTGTTGAAAGCCGATCACAATATTCTAAAAGCTGAAGAAGTGCCAGAAGACAAAGTTGTGAATCTGAGTTCAGTGATGAAGGAGCTGTTTTCGGGTCAAGGATTCACGTCGTGTGGCTGCAAAACAGGCAGAAAGCAATGCGAGACAAAGTGTAGCAAATGCAAGGCAAGAGGCATGCTTTGCAATAGCAAATGTCACGAGTCATCAGCTTGCCGCAACAAGTAGAAACTAGAAAGAACTTACTCAACTGTTCTACCGAGATTACAACTAAACACTCTAAACTAACCTATATAACTAGAAACTCTGTATCACATATCTTTGAAATAAAATTAAAATGAAATTCTTAACTTTTCGCACAATTCACTTAAACTTAAATAAATAAAATGAGAAAACAAACATAGTATTCAACTAAATCAAAAGTTTCACAATTTCCCTGAAAGTGACACGGGATTCTGTGAAATCCCTTATTTATTCAGGGGAACTGTGAAATAAACAGATTTTAACCTGAGTTTCACAATCCCCCTGAAAATGTTATGGATTCTGTGAAATCCCTGAAATTTTCAGGGATTTCGCGAAATCCCTGATTTCACAATATCACGTTGACATATATATGCAGTTCGACGTATATAGTTCAATTAAGGCAAACCCGAAAAGGCACCTACCAGTTTTGCACCTGTGTTTGCACAGCGCTATAGATGAAACAATAAGTCTAATACCCCTCTTTGCAAGAAAGTCAAAAGAGTGGACAATGGCCTTTGACAGGAAGCGAAAATAGCCGCCCCGCCTGAGGCATAATTAGCTCATTCCTTTAACAATGACCCCACACCGTGTCATAAATTTCCAATTTCTGCAAAGCAAATTGTCATACTAGTCCTATTTGCAGTTTGCACCAAGTCAGTTACAGTTATTCATTGTCTGATTTTGTCTATTGCACTTGATTCCATCTTGTGTAGAATACTGTAGTCTATTTTCGATTTCCGGACAAGGTAAGCAATACATTATGGGTCTCTTGCGCAATCCTCCCCCAGCCATAACTTTTGATTTTTTTGACTTTTGACTTTTGATTTTTTTGACCAATAACTTTGAAATTTTGTATGGGTGCATCTTTCGAGACAATTTTGCATCTTTCGAGACAATTCTTAAAACTTTCGAGACAATTTTTCATCTTTCGAGACAGTTTCCAACTTTCGAGACAGTTTTTCGTTTGAGCTCATGTTTCGAGAAAATTTTGCATCCTTCGAGACAATTATTCTTAAAACTTTTGAGACATTTTCTCGTCGTTAGAGACAATTTTACATCTTTCGAGACACTTTTCTTCATTTCAGTTCATCTTTTGACACAGTTGTTCATCATTCAAGACAATTCTTAACTTTCGAGACAATTTTCGTAGTTTCAGTTCACCTTTCGCGAAACTTTTCCATCTTTTGAGACAATTCTCAACTTTGAAAACAATTATCTTCTATCAGTTCACCTTTTGAAACAATTTTACATCTTTTGAGACAATTTTTCCATCTTTCGACACAATTTTTAAACTTTTCGAGACATATTCGTTTTCGAGACTTTTGTTTCAAGACTTTTCTCTGTTTTGATACAATTTTTCCTTGTCTCGAAACATTTTTGAATGTCTCGAAATATTTTCAAGTGTCTCGAAACATATCTCAGTGTCTCGAAACATTTTGTGTCATTACGTAATATGTCTCAAAATATTTTCAAAATGTCTCGAAAGTGCGAGTTTGTTGAAGCAAAATGTCTCGAAAGTTGCCAAATTGTCTCGAAATATTTCGAGACAAATTACCAACTTTCCGGAAACCTTCTGCACTCGCTGTGGACTTTAATGTGACAGACCCATTATTCAGTGCCAGATCTGGGCCGCAACCCGGTGAGATAGAAATTTGGGTCTGGCACTACCCCTACAAGCGAAAGCGACAGGGATGTAGCACTAAGTGAAAAAAAGAAGTCATCTTGATGATCTTGTTTAAGGCAGTTGTTAAATATGGTTCAAAATTTGAAGACAGTCCAAAAGCCTACAGTCTGTGAAATTGGACTCAAGTTAAGTTTTACTTGAAAATATGGTGGACTAAGTAAATTGAGAAATTCGAATTCGAAAATAGTATCTATGACATCAATAGCTCAATAGCGGAATAGTGTCCCTTTAAGGGGCATACCTGTTTCTGTTTCCTATGTTTATCACATGCAGACCCCAACTTTAACGAGAAATTACTCATCAACCGTAAAACAGGTTATGTTTTCAATGTTATGTGGTAACCGTATCAAATTTGAATGAATTTCGACGATAATTGCGCTTTTCAAGCCGAAAAATACACGAACCCGAACCAGCACCTTGAGTCAAGAGTTTGTAATAGTAATAGTTTGTAATAGGTTGTAATAATTGAGTAGCGTGTGTGTGTGGGTGTGTGTGGGTGTGTATGTGTGTGTGTCTGTGTCAGTGTTGGACGCAGGCCGAAATTTGCGACCCTTACCCGCCCCGCAGCCCGCGCACAGGGCCGGCCCGCGGCCCGCACCAATAAAATTCGGTCCGCAGCTAAATTTAGCTTATGCAACCATCATAGCATTAAATACTTGCTACTCTCATTGATTATTCGTCGATTTTTCTATAAACACTGCCATGTAAGCGCTATTGCTGTTTTTAAAAAAAGCATACATATAGCTGCAGTCATGCGTTTTCGAATTTTTATTGACTTTGATGTAAGAATTTTGGACTAGCGACTGTATTATTGTTACCCCCTGCTGCTTCTCAGCTAATTTTTTGTGACTTGAAATTTTTGGTGAAGTTTGGTGTGCCATCCTACACTACTGGAAAACCTAGCCCAAAACTAATTACAGTTACACAGAGGATATGTCTTAAACTTGACGATGGCATGTGCTATTTGACTCTTGTGCCTGTGGTGCGACCTGGGGGTGACCTAGACTTGGTGGTGAAAACCCCATGCTCGAGAAAAGACCCAAATTTCAAGATGACTTTTTGTAGCAGAACAGGAACAATTCATGCAGTTCTTAGCTCAGTAGAGCCTCTTGGTAAATTCGGTATAGATTTTACCTGTCTCCTTTTACCTATTTTTCTATGTGTTGTCCAGATGACCGAAATCAAGTAAAATCAAGCCAAAGTTTTTCAATTTCGTAACAGCCAATTGTTCACTAAAATGGGTTCTGTTTGGCTTTAAACCCAACAAAAATATGTTGTTCCATGCGATAGGATGCTTACACTGCAGAAAGCAATATCTAAAAAATCTAAAAATCGAAAAATCTAAAATTTGCTATGTTTACGGTTTAAACACACAAAATTTTAAATGGTCAAGTCAAAGGAGAAATAGGCATTTAAAGACTGTCAGTCTGTAATTCAACTGGTCTGCCTGAAAAGCCGGAAAATACCTTTGCTTGTTTTATATCACCAGTAGAATTATTTTATTATTATAAATAGGTATATATAGGTGAGGTCGGTCAGATATCTACAAAATTTAGTCTTTAATCTGTATCATTGGGGAGCTCGGAGAGCCCCCATAATATGAGCCAAAAAGGCACTTTGCGTGTTTTCAAAACACTTAATTAGGCGTAACTAAGTAGTACTAATTAGTACAGAGCTAAATGTTACATTTTTGAAATCCTCATGCCAAGAGCTTTCGTTCCTACACGTTTCTGTACGCTCACTCGTCGTATCTTTACGTGTTAAAGCGCGAAAACACAACGCCTGCGTGCGTCCAATCTGTGTCTGCTGCGAGCTTTAGAACGCAAAGATGCAAATTTTTTGAGCATACACGTTTGTGGGGGGGGAGGTCAGCCATTAGCGAACATAGCATGTACCTAGAGCTGATAACAGAGAGCTTGGCTGCTGTCACACTCTTATAATATGCACTTTTGGTGATATATCCTTATATGGCATCCGTGGATTCACATTGTGAAGATAAAGCAGTGCAGTTAAGTTAAGTTAATGCAGTTAAGATGAAAATTGTGTGAAGTTAGCGCGCACTCTTAAATTGTAGATTTGTATCGAAATTATTCAATTCAAAGATAACAAACGCTCAGTGTTTTCGCAGATTTTGTCTAAATTCACCGGCACTTTAGCTAATTCATCAAATTAGTTCACGCTTGAGTAGTTAGTTGGGATTGGATTGAGTTGCAGAGTCGTCGGGGGTTCTTCCCGATTTGGTCCGATCTTTGGGGGTTCGCTGATTTAACGAATAATTTGGAGTTTCTGAGTTGTTTTGTAATTTCAGCGGCGCTGTAAATTTAATGTGTTCTATATTCGAGATTGTTGTGAAAATATTTGAGCTATTGTTTGATTTTATATTTTGAGGCTTGTCTAGTTCAGTTCGTGGATTTGACAGTAAATTCAGTGTTGTTTAATATTTTCTAGTCAACTTAGGGCTTAGTTTTATTGGCATCGCACACCACGTAGTTACCTGTGATCTTGGTCTCGTCCTAAATTCTAGGCAGACAATTGGTTTTATTAAAGTAATTTCGTACAGCTTACTAACAGCAGTAGAGTCAAACTTCACAACATGAAAAATAATCAAAAATATTGAACTCCGACTTTAAAATTTTGTCCACGTTTGTCCACGTAGACAAATCATTGTGTCCATGTCCACTGGCCCCGCTTCCATCCACCTTACAACTCTGTGCCTACATTCTTTTTCAGATATGGGCATTCCTAATCCAAATCTGCGGTCTGTGACCCTTTTTATTCGAGAGAGGCTTTTTTAAGCATCCAGGATATGGTGACAAGTTTGTCAGTCCACGATCTCCAAGATATCCAGATTATTGTGTGAGATATTATGTCCTGTACTGGAACGGTTAACTATTGAAGACATACATTGAAAACGGATTCATCTTTTTACTTTGTTTTGTATGTCTCAACAATTTTACATTCATTATTGTGTTACCAATCCCGGTGAAGTTATTTCCCTTCATTCATTTCTGGATAAACCGTTGTGCTATGTAAGTAAAGTTCTTGTGCGCGTTCTTCTCATCATTCGACAACAATTGCATGATCTTTTACATATCTTAAGAAAAAGAATAGGAGGAACCCTGACATCTAGGACCTTCTTTCTTAAAGCTCTCATGGAGTGACAATAAACAAACTGCTTAACTTAACTGATGCACTTAACTTTGTGCTACGTTAATCGATGGCCATCACGAAACATTACCGAATACTGTTCAAACCGGACCACTGTATAAACGCGGATGGGCTCAACTTTTGCATAAGGTAGCTTGCCCGCAGTGCTTCGATAGACGAATTATCGGACCAACGCCTACTACCAAAGCATCACTCCAGTTTTGAGAAAGCAAAGGTTAATTTACATATTCATACATCTATATTGAAAGAGGTCTTTGAAACTTGAATAACTAATACCAAGAGTACATAATATAAGAGTGTGACAACTGGCAAGCTCTCTGTTATCAGAGCAAAAACTATGCTCTGTTCGCTAACGGCCTACCCCCTCCCCAAATTGAACCCCAGTGAACAAAGCAAATTCGCCCGCTATGTTTGTGTTCTAAAGTTCGAAACAGACACAAATTACACATACGCACTGCTTGTGTTTTTGAGTTTAAGCACATACACATAGAGCGAGTGAGCGTACCCCCGTTTGGACCCCGTATCCAAATAGGGGCGGAGTGAGAGGGGGTAAGCCGATAGCGAACATAGCATAGTTTCGGCTCTGACTGCATAGAGTGTGGCGCTTGTCATACTCTTATACATTATGTACTCTTGCTAGTACCAAGAATCGATAACAGATAAGATTCTTCCATTATGTTTATTGGTTTTCCTCAGTTAACTAAATACTTGCGGAATACGTAATTGAATTTTTATTCCGCTAGAGCGGAATACCTAATATTGGAGTGTCCTATGTTTTGCGTGTAATTGTGTATTGGAGCTTGAAACGGTTAGGAGCATTCTACGATGCAAACAGAATTTTGATTGCTTAAAAGTTTTTTTACATTTATTTAGATTATCTTACATTTATTACATTACATTTACATTATCTTACATTTATCATACATTTAGCGTCAATCAAACCACTAATTTTGTAATTTTAGGATTTGCAAAATCTCCGGTTCCAGATAATTTTAAAAATGTGTGCATTGTTGTGGTTTACTCCAAATATTGCTCCTCCGTTTTAGCAAGAGTACATAATGTATAGGAGTATGACAAGCGCCACACTCTATGCAGTCAGAGCCGAAACTATGCTATGTTCGCTATCGGCTTACCTCCTCTCACTCCGCCCCTATTTGGGTACGGGGTCCAAACGGGGGTACGCTCACTCGCTGTATATTTATATGCTTAAGCGCAAAAACACAAGCAGTGCGTAAGTGTAATTTGTGTCTGTTTCGAACTAGAACACAAACATAGCGGGCAAATTTGCTTTGCTGACTGCAGTCCAATTTGGGGAGAGGGTAGGCCGTTACCGAACAGACCATCATTTTTGCTCTGATAAGAGAGAGCTTGCCAGTTGTCACACTCTTATATTGAATCATGCGGAATCATGCCCTTTTTGGGCACTGCTTGTTCACCATTTTTTCACAATCCATGCTCTGTGTAAGCTCTGCTGGCTAAGGACTAGGGCCGCGTTTCACAAAGCCCTCCTAAATTTTGCTCTTAAAGCTGCTCCTAAGTCAAAAGCTAAGAGGGTTTTCCAAGCTACTTAGGAGGACCTCCTAAACTGTTTCACAAAACCACTTGGAGATTGCTCTTAAATTTTAACGCTTAAGAGCGCTCTTAACACAATTTTCAGCTAACATTTAGGAGCCCTCTTATGTTTGCTCTTAAGTTTGATACTTTATACATACATATTTTTGGTAATTGCAACGTAAGATAATTGATGACAACTAACTGAAATTAATTGAAGCCGCGCATAGTGAATAATTAATCTCATTATCAGGGCAAAAAATCTTAAATTTTAAAAATGCAAGTTTAGTGACGAAAACTAAACATTTTAAACTTGAGAAATTTCATGATATAATCCATCGCATTTATTATTCCGCCGGAGGCGGAATCTTTGTAATGGGTCGACCCTCACCGCAGTGCAAAATTGTTCCAGCTGTATCAATTATCCCTATCTTTAACACACAAATCTAGCAGCGCCTCTTTTTTTCGGTGGTGGGGGCTTGGAAGTAAACTTGCACACAAAAAATTGTGGAGGTATGCTTGGGCAGTAGACTTCCGTTTGAGATAAATTTCAGGCATTTTTTAATAAAATTCAAACTGTTGCTTAGGTTTACGAATTAGTCCCCCTTCGTATCGTTCTGCAACAAACACAAGCAATAGGTCCTCCCCTTGACAAAATAGAAATTCCGAGTAAATGGATTTCACGAATAAATATGCAAATTAGTTGGCAGTCTTGGTATCAGTTTAAACTGTACGCTCGCAGGTATTGGTGGCTTTTCTTTACTTTAATTGTCTGAACAGCGTTTAAGTTAGAGTAAAAATGAAACTGCAAACCAGCGTACTCTTGGATCTTGGGGGTGTTTGGGAAGTCCCACCTGGCCAGACTTGGAGCTCCCCCTAAGAGTCACTTTAGTCGCTTTAGATTTCCCGATATTTTGACAAACTTTGGGTAACACACCGGAGAATCCGGCTCCAGGTTTAGCCTCAATTTCCAATCAAATTAACGTAATTTATAAATTTAAATTGTAGTTAAGAATAGAATAAAATATTGGTGGCAGTTTTAAAATATGCAACATAATTTGAGTTTAGAAAAGTTCGGTCAATGTTCATGCAAACTTGAAAAATGTAACTAAAACCTCTGGGTGAATCTGGAAATATTTCTAAAGATAAATTTGAGATCATTCGAAAGATCTTGGTATGATCTACATAATCTGTGTTTGAGCCAGCTT
The DNA here is from genome assembly GCA_030248195.1 of Trissonchulus latispiculum. Classification (NCBI taxonomy): domain Eukaryota; kingdom Metazoa; phylum Nematoda; class Enoplea; order Enoplida; family Ironidae; genus Trissonchulus; species Trissonchulus latispiculum. The sequence continues at coordinate 20,436 of JASAND010026083.1, read as the reverse complement.
TCTACTTTTCGCTATCGCGAGATATAGCCAACTTTCTTATCTTGGTGTCAAAAACTTGTTACTTTTGCAGAAAGTAATCCATTACTGCTTGAGCTGAGCAAAATTAAACTAAAGGTGCCGATTTCGGATCATCGGAGCAATGGTCAAACTCCAATTGCTATCCCATAGGCAGCTAGCATAGAAAATGTAGTTTTCGCAAAAACACTACCAAATGTTTCCCAGCGATTGTGGAGCCTTCACTATGCAAGCTAGAGGATAGCACTTAGCAGATTCTGCACAAAAATACCCCGGGATTCTTTTTAGTTACTCCGATTACGGCTTTCTAGCTACAGTGATGGCTAGTCAAAGTTGGTAAAAGATAGGCAAAATCCAGGTTGCGCATACATTTTAGTTACTTTGTCCAGAACGAAAATGGTCCCCAGGTATTTGATAGAGGTATCGAATGATGTAAACCGTTGACTCACGAAAACATTACTCCTTTCTGCAAAAAACTGAAGAATTAAAGTCCTTCAAAAATGCAATAAATAATTTGAAAAACAAGATAAGTTTCATTGTATTCACTAACTCGAGAAAATGTTAAACCACATTTTTCTATAAAAATGCCTTCTTAACTCGAAATAATGGATGAGTAATACTGGTTCAAAGTTGATGTCTCCAAAAGGATTCACCATCTTAACTCAGATGTGCTTCGTAAAGCTGGAGCGGAATATTAACCCTTTTAGGGGTTACTTGTTTAAAATGTGTTTCTTGGAATTATAGTTGCGCATTGTATCACATTTATGGCAAAACATACAACAAACAGTGCTGTTTTGAACTTAGGAAGGGTTTAGGAGTGCTAAAACGTGCTCCGATTTTAAGAGCGAACTTTAAGAGCTCTCCTAAAGGAGCTCTTCATGAAACACCTAAATCTTAACTTTGCTCTTAACTTGCAAATTTAGGAGCTCCTAAAGATAAGAGGGCTTGGTGAAACGCACCCTAGGTTCTGATTTGGAGTGAGGTTAGCCGTTAGGGTTTAGAGCATAGCATAGCAATTTTTGCTGATATCAGAGCGTGCCTAGTGGCATACTCTTATTATTATGTACTCTATTATTAGTTCTTCAAGAGTACTCTATGAGCCACTCTTTAGTAGTTAATAAAATTTCAAAGAAAAGCGGAATTTTCAATTAGAATTTGTAATAAAAATACGAAGTCTAAATTTGCTTAAAGCGTGAAATGGTCCGCTCACCTAACAAGAGCATTGCTGAGAATAAAATGTGGTTATCCCAGGAACTAAATTTAATTTTTCAATATACCACGTTTTAATTTGAAGCATCAGCGTCACCCACCAACAAATAGACTTTCCTGGAACGCAGTTTTAAATTGCACCAAATGGTTGAAAAATTTGATTTTTGTACATGTAAAGATTGCTAAAGTCGTGACTTCGTCCGCTCATCGAAAGTAGGGAGACTTAAGTCCAAAACACAGGTTATCCCAGGCCGTCCTAGTTTTTTTAAATTGGGTAAAAAACTATTTTTAAGGTTTTGGAAACATTTATATAAATCCTAAATTACAGGTAACTAATTGTCTCTATTCAATTAATGCATTGAATTGACAATGTTTTCGTAAGGTGTTACCTTGTAGCGCCGCAGCCATTCAGAAAACTATTCGGCATTCGTTTTCTCTGCAAAAAAATAGCTTTTTACCCAATTTATAAAAATAGGACAAAATGGGATAACCTGCTTTTTGGAGTAAAGTCTCCCTATTTTCGCTGAGCGGACGCAGTCACGACTAAGCAATCTAGACAAGTACAAAAATTCAAGTTTTTTCAACCGTCTGGTGCAATTTAAAGCAGCGTCCAGGAAGGTCTTTTCGTCGGTGGCGCTGATACGGCAAATTAAAACGTGGCAAATTTAAAAATTTAATTTAGTGTTTTCCTGGGATAATCACCATTTTATTCTCAGCACTGCTCTTGTCAGGTGAGCGGACCATTTCACGCTTTAAGCAAATTAAGCTTAGTATTTTTATTAGAAATTCTAATTAAAAATTCCGCTTTTCTTTGAGATTTCATTAACTACTAAAGAGTGACTCATAGAGTACTCTTGAAAGACCATTAGCTGGAACAAAATGAGCGAATAACTCAAAACTTGGTTCGTCAGATGACTTTTGGCGAACCAATAAAAAAGTCAATTTTTCAGTGAAACCATGCGTGACTCAAACCTAAATGTTCGTGACGCATACATAGTTTTGCTTGCTCTTTCTGTATTAAACAGTGCCAGCGCTTGATCAAAAGGTTGGTTCGCTAAGGAGACGAGACACACGTTTTTCGCGAGCGAATTGAGTTCAGTTGAGTTAAGGTTTGAGTTAAATCATTTTTAAAAGATGTTTGCAAACTGAAGCAACATACTTTACTGAAAATCCAATAATAAATAAACACCGTTTATGCATTAATCAGGTTTAATGTACAAGTCTCTGTTATTTGACAAAAATACCATTTGGCAGAAAAGGCTGATCGTTGGACAATACGTTTCGTCTCAGTGCTCCAGGATAGTGCTCTAGATCCGTATGTGAAATGTTCTGAAACATTTAAACATCAGATGTCACTAGTAAAATATCTTCGGCGTGACATGAAAAAATTGTAGTTGTTATTTTTTCGAAATTGTGCAATACCAAATAAGACGTTCAAAGTGGTGGCATCCTTTTGGGTACAACTTTTGAAACACTATAACTTTCTGAAATTTTATAATTACATCATGCATCTTCTAGTAATATATATACTCCATTTCGAAGCTTATAATGAGAAGCCTGCTATTGTATGACACTTGCAAAATAGTGGGCTTTGATGATATACTACGATCTGTACCTAAACATTGATTTGTCAAATCTGTGAAAAAAAGTAAAATGTATTTTTATCTCTGTTGTAGTTTTGTCTTTCTAGGACATCCATCGATCAGAGGGCCATGTGGTCGTGAGACATTTTTTGGATTTGACTCTTGACGGCTTTTTGTTTGTCAAGAAAAGTTTCCAAATGTTATTGACACGATATTTCACAATTTGTTATTGGCCGTTTGTATTTATCGATTTTAAACTCCACTCGTGTAAACATCCGAAAACTTGACCAATCGAGTTATAAAATGATATATTCCCGATTACGTTAAGTGCAAACATAAAATGTTGATGCGATTTGAAGTTTTAGCGAAATTTGAAAAGATTTTGTCTGTACTGTACTGTAGTGACAAGTTGCACAGGAGGCAGTACAAATCTGAAGCCCATCTTCGATACGAGTAATTGTCGATTTTCTAAAGTTTTCAGTTTAACTAGTATATATGTCTGTACCGGGCTTACGGAAAGGTGACTCAAAAACGATCTTTAGCCCTCCGCTGGAATGCGAATTTTCATCCCGCCATAATTGACTCAAATCCGTGCGGTAGCTATGGGATAAACCACTAAATTTCTCAATAGTTGACCTTTACACTCAATCATTCATAGCCTTATCCTACTTTTGTATTCTGCTAATATTACCTGATAAAATCTGGAGATCTTGAAACAACATGTTCGAATTCAATGTAGGAAAGCTTTTGATCATTGTCGAGATCACCTTCCTCTAGAACCTGAAACTAAACACTAACTGTAACGTGGGTGGGACAAACACTGGAACAAAATGAAACAAACTTGTCGGTTTCATCTAGGTTTCACTTATTTTTTAATTTTTCCAGTTTTGATGATTAGTAGCTGTCGAAGCTACAGCTATTCCCTATGGATCATCAACAGTCAACTATAGTTTACACCAACAACAGTTCATAATATGAACTCTAGGTTCTGAAAATTGTGCCGGTAAGAAATTTCCCGGGCCGGGCCCGGGCCCGGGCCTGCTGAACCTTGCCAGGCCTCGGGCCGGGCCGAGCCTGGACGCCCGATTCAAGGCCTGGTCGGCCCGGTGAAGGCCCGGCATACCAAAAACAGTGTCAAACAATAGTTACTGCTATTTATTACAACTTAAACAACTCCTGGGAGCTTAAATTTGACTTTCTAATGAATGTAGTTACGAAAAATTTTGAAATATGCACAACAAAAATTTGACCGGGCCGCACAGGGCCCGACCGGGCCTGGCCGGGCCTGCCGTTCCAACAACCGGGCCCGGACCGGTCCGGTGCAGGCCCGGCCCGGAGCCCGGGTCCTATTTAAGGCCCGGGCACCAGGGGCGGATCCAGGGGGGGCGGGGGGGAGCGGCCGCCCCCCCGTCGCGATTCGAAGGTAGGAAAAATGTGGTAGAGAAAGAGGAAAAAGGGCAAAAAACCAAAAAATTTCGCGCCGCCGGCGCGAATTTTCTGCTTTTTAACCGCATATTTAGTGCATTTATGCAGAAAAAGCTTAATATGCATCCGATTTTTCGCAGAAAATTTCCATTTTTGCCTAAAAATGTCAAGAATTTTTAAAAATTTTCTCAGTTCTCCAGAATGAAAAGAATTAAAGATCCGAAGACCGATTTTATTGCAAAAACAAAAAATTTCTTCAACTTCTGGGGGGCTCAGCCCCCCAGACCCCCCGACGAACAAAATTTGACCGCCCCCCCGTCACGAAATCCTGGATCCGCCAGTGCCGGGCACAACTCTAGTTCTATTCTAGTCCTGGCTAGGAACACGCAGCAAACTAAGATGGTCTCAGCTTAGCGAAAAGTGAAAATTAATAATTCTATTTTGTGTCGTACAAATAGATTTTCAACAACTAAAACGGGTCCTCGATTCAAGTAAAGTTCTGAGACTGTTCAACTTCGGAAAATCACGTATGTATATAATTCAGCAAATACAAAAGCTAATATGCCAACCCTGTCAATGGTAAATTCGGTATCCTCTTCGCTCAGATCATCCTTCGTTATTGATCTGATCACTTTCTCCAAATCTTCGCGACCAATAAAATCATCCTGATCAAAGTCTAGATATTCATTAGTATTATATATAAGATATCATCATAAATAGATTAAGTAAGATATAATTAGATTAGAAACAAAATCTTCTAGTTGGTGCGCAGTCACCTACAATGTTTACGTGTTAAAGCTCGAAAACATAAGCAGTGTGTGCAGGTGAGTTTGCTTTGTTCACTAGGCCCCAATTTGCGGGTAGAGGTTAAGCCATTGTAGCTGGATTTGTCACACTGATATCAATCAAATAGCTTGACGCTTGCTCTAGCTTGCTTTGACTGTAGACTCAAACTTTTGTACTTGAACGGAAATGCTGCGTTTTCAAATTTCAGCAGAGCTCCTTTTTTGTGGCTTTAGGTGGTTTAGGTGGTGCATTATTTCATTTCATCTAATTAAATTCGATAGACTAAATCAGATCAACTGATCAGTTGAAGATTAAGACTTGGCTTGCTCAAAGACTCAGTCCCTACCATAAATTCGAAAGGCATATTTGATTTTCAGATCCAAAGGGGCCTGTTCACTTAGACAGGAAAACATGTCCAGAAAATCGTCAAAGGTTAAGTTTCCATTTCCGTCCTCAGAAAATACTTCACAAATCCGGCGACGAAATGGATTTTCCTAAAACAGCAAAACAGTACCAAGGAGGATTAGTTTCAAAAAATTTCAAATTTCAATTCAGTCTTTAATACAATTTTCAAATTTCAATTAATATTTAGATGTACTCAATTTTTCTAAGCTCTTTCTTTCATTTTTATTTCACTTATCAATGAGAAAACGGGGACTTTCCCCTCAGCCAGTTGCCCAAAACCATAAAGGGTCCCAAAATCCCTTCCACAAGGGGTAAGAAAATGAACCAACTAACAGCTGCCTAAGTTGCGGCGTAAACATTCTTGGCGGCAAATTTCTTAAAATGTCAAAAAGCAGTTGGTTGCGGACCGCGGGAACCATTGAAAAGTAGTCCTGACAGCGTTTCAGGCAGTTTCAGGCCAAGAAGTACATAATCCAGGTCACCTTTTAGACAATTTGCTTCCCAGAACGATTTAGAGTTCATCTTAGACAGTTGTAACCAGAAAATGGCCTTGCCAGCGAAATTGACCAGTTGCTACCATGTTTAGGCAACATTTTAGGCATTTTGTGGCCGCGCAACGCGCAGCAGTTATCCTTGGCAATGACGTTGCATAACTGCATTATATTTAAAAAGAATGGTAAGCGACGAGTCCGAAAGCCTAGTCCGAAACAGGAGAGAGTAAACAACGAAACCAAGAGTCCATAATTATTTCCCTTATATTATAGAAGAAGAGTAAGCCACTAGAGGGCTTCTGTTTATTGCCTTACGTAACGGGCTCCGAATGTTCACCCGTTTAGTAGGGGAGGGGGGTTTCGGCCGGTCGGTCATATGAATCAGGACAATGCGTGATATTATCTGTTTCACATAACCAGGAGTAAGCAGTATGCATCATTTAATGCTGAAAATTTTGCAAAATACACGAAAAATAGGACTAAACTAGTACCGGCCGGTTTTCATCATCTAGCCGGCAGGCCGAGTCAAAAAACCGGCCTGGCAACAACACTAACAACACTTTTTGGAAATGCACTGAAGCTACTGTAATCCTCTGCGCTACCTCCACCCAAATGGTCTCTGCAGTCTGATTATCTATTGGCTACGCCCCAAAAACAGAGACCTCTTTTACCTATCCTTCCCCCACCAAACGGGAAACCGGGAGAGGTTTTGTTTGACGAACCACCAACCCTACAAACGGAGGAACATTCGCGTAGGGACGGAGCACAAAAAGTGGAGTCATCTAGTTGTTCACAAGAAATGTGAACTCTTGCTTAGCGTGCTTGACTCTCAAATTGATTAGTTGAGTTCAATGAGCACAGCGGTCTCTCTCTCATCAGCAAAACTGTCAGGGTGTAAGGAAATCAGGCCTACGAAAAAGTAATAGGCCTCATAAGTAATGTTGTTCAACATAGCATCAAGAGTGCATAATTGCACTACATATAAGAAGAATTTCTATAATATAAAGGAAATAATTATGAACTCTTGATAGCATGCAGTGCTAAGTGCTGGTAGATCAAGGAAATCAAGGATAAGCCCAAGACGTTAGTGATGTGGATCGGATCGGCAAAATCGATCCGATCCGCGATCCGGAGGCCGGATCGGATCGGATCGAATCGGATCGGTAGTCCCTTCGGATCGGCTTGGATCGGATCGCTAGAGCCGGTCGGATCGACGATCCGGCTGGATTCCAACCATTATATAAATTGCAACCGTATCTGACTCACAATTATCACCAAATATATATAACTGCAATTGCTGTAATTATTTGGCGCGAAAACTTTTCCTTTTCCTATTTCCCTTCTACAACGTTTGCTGCTGTAAGCTTTTAGTCTTTCAGAGATAATATAATTCGCCCTTTATAAATAGTAAGTTGTTTAATTCTTGCGTGCAGAACATTATATGCGATGTATCTGGACTCTATGTCAGAAAGCAAGATCTAGGGCCAATTTCATAAAAATATTGAAAATTTGCAGTGGCATGCAACTAACGTACTTGCACTTAAATCGCAAGCTCAAGTCGTCAGGGTTTTTAGGTTTTTTATAAAACCTTTCCTTCACTTAAGGAAATTAGCTGAGCAAGTTGTCAAACTTGAGAACTGTAAACGTAAGTTCAACTTCCTGTTTACAAGTAACTGAGTTTTAAAAATTAACAAAAATGTTTAAAATGCCATAAACTCTAAATGAAACAAATTGTTTGAAATTCATGTTGTAAATAGATATTTTTGAATTTTTTGACTTTTTAATTTTTTCGATGAAGCGAACTCGGATCGCCGGATCGGATCGGATCGACAAATAATTTTAGTGGATCGGATCGGTTGAAATTTTTTACTGCCGATCCGATCCGATCCACATCACTACAGACGTGATATGCCAGGCACCATGAACCATCGAAAAAGGACACAGAAGAGAGAAGGCAAATATGAATTTCAGGTTTTTAAACATTAACACTGGCTTGCACCAACCATTTTTAACTCGGTGTTACGTTAACTCGGTGTTAACAAGAGATAACCCGCAGTTAGACCGTTGCACCAAATTAGGTTAACGTAACTCGGTGTTAACCTTAAGGTTAACTCGGTGTTAACCTTAACTTTAATCTTATTTGGTGCAAACGAGCGTAAGAAAAGTAGAAAATTGGTCTGAGACTAACCACGGCCTTTCCGAGCAGCAGTACGACTACCACTACGCTACATGGCCACCAGCTGAACTTCCATATCAGGCTTCAGTTTTACTGGAAAAAAGGTCTGTTTCAAGGTTGGGGTGCTGGTAAAACCCAGGTAAGCCCCAGTCTCCAGCCCCGATGGGTCTAGCCCTCCAGCCTCCAGCCCTCCTAGGTAAAATCCAGCCCCCATTTTCCAGCCCTAAGGGTAAAACACAGCCCCCATTTTCCGGCCCCTGTGGTAAAACCCAGCCCCCGTTTTCCAGCCCCTAGGGTACTAGATTTTTCCGGCCAGCAGCATGAAACGGCACATATAAATTCCATTCATCTGAACCAGTTTCTGACAGCAAGCAGTTAATAGTGGGGTCCCGGCCGGCCGGTATCTTAATTGTCTGGTTAGCCAAAGGTACAAGTTAAAATGTGAAATATTTGATACTTTTGAAGATTTTAAGGCTCCAATTCGACGAAACTGTCGCAAGCTGGCAATCCTGCCGGTGAAGGCAGTTAGTTGGACTGGCCGGCCGGTCTACAATGGACCTGGGCCGGTTTCACTTCGCAGGGTCGGTGAATGACACTAGCACAGAAGTGCTTTTGTGTTGTTTGCTTTTGTTCGAAGCTTGCTAGATGCACATATTTTCATAGAGCTATGTGCAAAATGTAATTAGACATTGTGGAGTTAAATAAGCTTGAGCAATTGTTTATTTTTGATAGTTACATTTTAACATATGCCTATTTCCTTTAAGATTAAACCGATTAGATTTAGATTAATCCGCATTAAAGAATCAGAACCTTTCATTTAACGAAATAAAATTTCATCCAGGGAGTCAAAACAGTAAATCAGATAAAATTGAATCTCATTTGTCGAATGCACTAACTAAGGCCTAACCTAACCCTAACCCGGCATTAAAGGTACAGGTATTTAAACATAACCCTTTTTGCCCTTCAGGACGAGAGGTCTACTTTTTTCGTTCTCGCTAAGGGAGATCTACCCGTTGTTTGTTGGTCTGGGGGAGTTTGCACCCCCTCATTCCCCCACGTTATCCTATGGCCATTAAAATAAAAACTGGATGTTTTTCAATCCGTTTTAAAACTACTGGAATTCAACTATAATTGCCTTTCTTCAAATTTCCTTCATTGTTCGGACTGCCAGCCTGTGACAGTTTAGTCGGTCGGACTGGAGGCAATAGCCGTCAACAGTGTTAAAAATTTCACATTTTAGCTTGCATTATTGGCTAACCGGAGAAATAAGGTACTGGTCGGGACCCCACTTTTCTGTGGTTGCTCTCAGGAACTGGCCCAGGTTAATGCAATTAATACATGGACCGGGACATATACTGCTGGCTGGGAAAAACGTTACCCCAGGTTTTGGAAAACAGGGGCTGGAAAACGTGGTCAGGAAAACGGGGCTGAAAAAGGGGGGCTGGGTTTTACCCTTGGGGCTGGGCCGGGTTTTTCCCAATGGGGCTGGCAGACGAGGCTGGACTTTACCCAAGGGGCTGGAGGCTGGAGGCCGGGTTTTACCCACCGGGGCTGGAGGCTGGCGCTGGGGGCTGGGCTGGCTTTTACCCATACCCCAAGGTTGCAAGCTGCAACTGTTGTTAAGTGCGGGATCCATTTTTGTTTAGTAAAACTTCCGGAGCGGGGAATCGAATTCGTCGGTCTTCGTCGAATTGAATCGAATTCGTCGTGACAGGCGGAGATATTTACCACTATACTACTCCGGATATATTTCTGAAGACTGTAGTTTTTTTGAATATTGCAGGCTTCTAGATTGTTTGTGTCTAGCTAAAACGAATGCAGAGAGTTTTCGGAAGATTGAGGTTTTTCTCAGCGTATTTTCCAACGTTCGAGACATTCTGTCTCGAAAATTTTTTCAACTTCAAGAATTTTTAAAAATATTTTGAGATTGCATGCATTAACATGCAAAATGAAAACCATGTTTTGAGACATTTTTCAAATATTTCTAGAAAGTTTTGAAATATTTCGAGATATTCTTGATTTTCCATTTTACAACTTTGACAACTTTTCCTAGTAGTTTATTTCAACATTCCGGAAATCCCCTGCACTCGCTGTGGAGTTAAAGCTGACATTACCCGTTATATCAATCTTTCACATGCCTGCTTCCCCTTTATTGAACATGCTGTACATTCGTGTCAAACAAAAGCGAAATCCAGTGATTTCGAAAGTGACGAAGTTTACGACAGTTTTCAGCGGGCCCTATATACCGCCTGTCCGTATCTTAAATAAAAACTGCACACCGATCACGTCCTGTGACCGTTTACCTATGCCCATCATTTGCTCCCCCTAAAGTTCGATAGGGCTTGCAGCTTAGATATTTGGATTACACTAGTGTTGTTGCCCGGTTGGTGTTGTGGATGTGGGTCCGCCGGCCGAACTCGGCCGATCGGGCTTGGACACGCGGTCGACCGGCATGCGATGCACCGGCCGGCCAGACGATAGGGGGATGGAAACTGGCTGACCCATCCAGAGCTGGAAGTGGGTTACGGGTACCCGGGATAGGGTGTGGGTTAACATGTGTGACCCGCGGGTCAGCTGTGGGTCAAAAGTGGGTCAGTCGAGGATCAAAAATTTTGATCCACTTCCAGCTCTGGGGCGGTCAATACAGGCCATCCGGTACCAGTTTCCCACTATTTTGGGTGCATTTTGCCAACTTTTTTGCACTACCTGATGTATACAGTTATAGTACAGTTAGTCCAGGTTATGTATGTTATCAAGAGTGTATATATAATAGATAAGAGTATGTATCATGTATCATGTATCAGTATGTATCAGTATGTATCAGTATCATGTAAGGTATGCTCGGTGCGTTAACTCAGCCACCCTCAATTTCAGAGGGGTCCCCACTATCTATTATGCACTCTTGATGTTAATAATAATAATTAGCGTATTGGCCTGGTTCTGACGACCGTCCGGCCGGCTGTTTCTGACCCGACCGGCTGGCAGGATTGGCTCTACTCTGGGCGGCCGGCTGGCTTAATCCCGACCAGTCAACCGCCAGATTCCACCCCACCAAGACAGCTATCTCATTTAACTAATCAATTTCGTTAGTTACTAACTTTAAGCTCAGGCATCTTTTCGACTTCTTCGAAGGACAGGGTGACAATGGTTGTTCGGGACCCGTGCATATTTGACGGAACTTTGGTCGGATTTAGGCTTTGAAAGCGCTTGTATAACCTAAAAATAAAGATAAATACCTTTTAGTTATCCAAATTGATACAGCAACCAAAACACATTCGTAAAAACGACAATTTAAGCAATTTTTAACTATTTTAAAAAATTTTAATTCCCCAAAATTTTAGTAAAAGTGAGCAAGTTTATTATAAATCGCTGAATGCGTCCATACACTTTTTCTCACGTATATATGTAAGTTTTTGAAGGTCTTGGGGAGGCGAGTTTGGAATGGACCAATCATCCTCCGTTTATGATTGTTAGATTTAAGTGGTGCTTCCTTTTTTTAATCTGCAAGTAGGAATTCAAACTTAACAAGCTTTCGGAGAACTTCCATATTTTGCCATTCTATACAGCTTTGAGAGCACAGAAACTATGTTCCGTTTTTTTAAAATTCGTTAATTCTATTTGTAATTGCATTAACGGTATTATTAACGAAATTAGTGACCCATGCAACAATTGTTCAAAGTGAATTCTTTCACGTACCTAAGAATGTCCTTCTTTGTGAAAAATGTACAGTCCTAAATTAAGAAAAAGATCATTATATATTTATTAGGCTGGCTATGATAGAACGGTGTCCATTTTAGGTGCTGTACTGGTTGTACATTATTTTGAACAACAAGATTTTAAAAGCAAAAAGATTCGAAAGTTTTTGAAGCTCGTCCTTCTTGGGAGTTTGCATTGAATTAATTTTCCCTTCATTTATTTACGATCTATACACCGAAGACCTTAATAGCAATGTAAATTTAAGAAAAACCTGTTTCTGGAAATTGCTAATTTGCTGAAGAATATTAAAAGTTTTGATTAGAATTGGTAAAAAATCCAGGGCCCATCAACTTTTCAGCAATTTCACTTTTACACTTAACCTAAGCTGGGCTGTTTTGACCGATTTCATTTTGAACAGCGATTTCAGGATTTTAGATTTTGCTACAACTGTCAAACCGGTCGAATGTCATCTATATTAACCGATACTGTTAATGAACCATTAACTGAACATTAAGTTTATAATCGACAGGGTTTCAACAAGTTCTGCGCCAACGTGCAGCAACCTGATTTGATAGGAAATGGGATGAGGCAGCCCGAAAACATTTTAAAGCTAACCAGTACGGCGGCGAGAGAGATCCAGTCTAACGAACCAGACTTTTCCTGCATAAGCGGGAACGTTAAGGGAAGGCAACTCAATGTTTGCCTTTGTCTGAATGGTCTACTTTTTGGCGCAGATATAGGCATGCATGCAACAAATATCCGGTTCAGAAACAGAAATTTTAGCTTCAATTTCAATGGTAGTTTGTGTGCACGGCCCTCATTTTTCATATATATTACCAACGTAATTAATGAAAACTTTCTGCAGATAGCAGACCCTGGCCTCAAGATTGTCTGGCATATCTCCGTTTATAATCTACGTCTGCGGGAACTGCTCTTTAATGTCAAAGCTTTGCCAAAAGTTTTGGCTAACGAAATGATAAATTTAATTCTGGTGTATATATACTGTAACTAGGAAAATACAGGGGCATTGTATATGTGCACAATTGTGTTATATGATAAAGAAAGTGCTGTCGGATAAAATCTTATGCAAACTTGAATTTTCAACAATTGCCGAAATTGTCATTTTTGGACAAAGGTACCTCAAAATTGGAAGAATCAAATTGTGTGAAATTGAAAAAATTTGAGATATTTGAATTCAGGGTGGTTGAAAATATACCCATTCCAAATTTGTGATCGATTACTAAAGGAAAGCGAAATAACCTGTTTCCGTGCTCTTTAACATTTTAGGACCAGTCCCGTAATCTTGGGCCAAAAGATAAGAAAGTTTTGATTTTTGGCCTTAAGCTCCCAGTAGGTAGACAAGACACGGGATTGGTTAGTATGGCTGGAAAGAGGACTCGATAATGAACATTTTTGCTCTTACAACCTTTGAGCTATCTCCACTGGTTAAGTCAGTATAAGCAAAAAACTGTTTTTAGGGTCAAAAAATGGCCATTTTCGAGGAAATCAGTTTTTTCAAAATTACTGCCACATGTTTACGACAAAATTGACTTAGTTATACTCAATCGGTACATCGTCCAAATGCACATTTTATGAATGCCTATTAGCCGGACTTTATTGCTTTCAGCTAGAGATTTGGCCGAAAATCCATTTTGGAAAGACTGCGATTATTTTGTTTCGAACATAGATTTCTCAGAAACTACTCGACGGATTCCGGAGATTTTCGGCAGAATTGAAATTCGTACTTCTGTGGAGGGACGTTTTTCTTGGTTTGGGCTAAAACATATTGAGTAGCAAGAAAACTCAATGCGAAGTTGCGAAATTTCGTATTACTGTGCATTTGGCCGATTTTCTCGTCCGTTAAGACCTGCTGAGCCAAACCCAAAAAAACGTCCCTCGGCCCATATGTCCTTCATATCGTGGCACAACAAGAACTTTTGGCCGATTCTTCAGTTTTGAGAAATCGATGTTCAAAAAGTTTTGGTCTATATTCATCCTGTTGGATGCCAGCGTGTCAGAAAATTTCTGCTATTTTTTGCTAATTTTGCCAGTTCTGTAAGCTCATGTGAATGTACAGATAATAAGCTTTAAAACGATGTATAAAGCTCTTTGCAACTCCCAACATTGCGAAAGTTATAGCGTTTCAAAAAAATCACCACAAAAGCACTGCACAAAAGGATACCACCACCTTAAGACGACAGCATTTCCTACTACATGGCCTTACAACTATAAGCAAGGTCTGTACCACGTTACAGCCTCAGAACTTGCATCAGAATTCAAATTTTCCCTTCGTTAGCCAAAAACCTATTCTTGGTTAAATTTCAAATTTGAAGAGCAATTCCCTTATGTCGGAATACATACAGCCGTTTGGTATTTCAAAACACAAATTGGAGCATAATTTACCTAAACAACATGCCAAATGAAAACCTTGATGCGAAGAACTATTTTCTTGCAAAAATTTTTAAATAATTATGCTGATAGTTGTGAGGAACATCATAAACGTGGATAGGACTGCAAATAGGATGCTGCTTAAATCCTGGCCAGCCTGGTCCCAATATTTCTTTGCACACCCATACCTGTGCCAAAAGTAGCTCAGTTCGGGCACAGTCAGGGCAGGTCGATCTTAGTAGCCCACCCTACCGTAACTCATTTCTTTTCATTTTTTCATTCAAGAGTTAAAAATAATTCTTTCTTCTTACTGGATTTTCAAACTAAACTTTTTAAAATTCGAGTTTTAAAAGGCTCTGGGACTATATCGTGCAAGCTGGGATTCACACCTACCCCTAAACATTGAGTCATATAAAATCAGTATATATATATACCTGATATTCATCTAACTGTTCCTGGGAAAATACTCCACTACTGGTGAAGAAGTTGATATCAGTCAAGGTTTTACTTTGCCTGGCTCCCATTTGTCTGGCCGGAAAAGGAATTGACTAAGTGGCCATAAGAAATAGAGGACTTCCGCTACAAATAGAAAGTTATCTTATGGAATCCATTCGTCGCAAAAAGCTGGTGCTAAAAGCTTTAGGCTTAGTGTGACTGTGCTCAGGATAAGTTGCTAAACTTAAACTGAATCGGATAAATGAAACGCGCAATCTTATTGGGGATTGAAAATTTTTAATTAGGCTTAGTCAATGTTTGTCTATACCATAATGCATAATAGCTTCAATTAAAAAAGTACTATAAAAATACTTTCTTGCACAAAAATTAAAATCTAAGAAAACGTTATAGTCTGAGGATCCGTCATAGGACGGAAAATAACTTAAAGCTTCCGTAAACTGTAACAATTTGGCTGCTATGGTACAAGATACAAATTGTTGACATGATATAATGCCAATATTCAAAGGTATTAAACGTTTAAATGTTGCGCCAGTCGTCTGACGACATTTATTCAAAGTTTAAGGTTATGTGAGAGTCGAAAGTAAACCTCAGCATTATTAAGCAACAAAGCTGTTTCGAGGTAGGCTGCCAAAATACTAATCAATATGTTTGCTGCGACAGCACTATAGTTGTGCAACGTAAATATTAAAAAAACTGCTTTCTGCGTATAACTGAAATAACGATGAAATGGATAACTGATAACTAAACAAGGCCAGAATTGCATTTAATTTGAAAATTTAACCTAGTGTAGGTGGGCTGCGGACACTCTTATTTTATGCTTTATTAATCTGATGTTGTGCGTAATACTAAGAGGAGCAGTCTCCTCTCCATGTTTATTGCGTTTTGTGAAACCGCAAAATGGATTGTAAAACAATAATTAACAATTGCCAACATTAAATTATCGTCTACCGCCACAATGCTGCTTACTACACAAAAACCATTAACGCAAAGTACTAATCATAATACTTAAAAAGACTAATTAATGTTGAAAAGAGGGGAGCAATGCACGGTGCTACGCAATATATCATGGGGAATCTAGAAGTTTTAAGATGAATGCTGAATGCCTTACATACGTAAGGCTAATTTCATGTAAATTACAACACTGGCAATGCGCAACTCGTCCGCACACTTGGCTTAGTCCGGCTCGAGCATAAAATCCCCAATGTTGGTGAAGTGGCGGATGACATCTTACATTACAACAAACTTTTTTAAACTATTTCCAATGTTTTGTAGGAATCAATATTTTTTGTTGGCATCATAGCATGGCTAAAAACTGCAGTACAATCACAACTTTGATTATCGAAATCTGAATTTTATGTTCTGTTTGGTTTATTGGATTTTGTAATTGCCTGCAGAAAGGGTCGGGGAGGTTTAGTTTCCCTGGAAAGTTCTGGCTCTGGGGTCGGGGCCATAGGTGTGTTAGGGGGGGGGGGCAAAAAGTGGCCAAAAATGGCAAAAAAATCGAAAATTTAGGGGTTTTTTTGGGAAATTTGGCGGACCCCCCCCCCACCCTCCGTCGGAACCCCCCCCAGATTTTTTGCCCAGCCACACCTATGCCCCCCACGGCCCCACCCCCCCCCCCTCCCCCCTAACACACCTATGAGTCGGGGACTTGGGGGGGGGGGTGGATAGATGTAATTGGGGGGGGTCGGTACTCGGTAACCATAGGTGAACCAGGCTACAGTTTGCCCCCTGTGAGACCCCCCCCCCACGGAGAGGCCAGGCCAGACCCAGACCCCCCTTCCCCCCTACCCGACCTCAACTACTCCCCCCCCCCAAGCCAAGCTCAAACCCCCCTCCCCCCCCTAAAAATTGGGTCCAAACCAACTAAAAATGCAAAATTTTTGAAAAATTTTTTGTAATTTCTAAATATTTTTGAAAAATTCGAAAGAATGGCTATAAATCACATACAAAGAGCTAAAGATGGTTATTTATAGCAAATTAAAAGGTATATAATATACGCAATTATAAACCACAATCTGGGCTAATTTAGGCATGTTTTAGCACAAATTTGTCAATTTTTAAGCCCTGTTTTCGCATACGAAAACTATCGACAGAAGCTTTTGAGTATGTTTTATGTACTGTACATCGAAAAAGGAGCATTTTTAGCCAAAAAAACTTGGGTACAGTTTAGGGGGTCCCCCTCCCCCTAAATTTCGGATTTTGATGGGGTCCCCCGAGTCAAATTTGGACCCTTCTACTCCCCCCCCCAACCCAAACAGGTGGTACACCTATGTCGGTAACGCCCTCAGCCATTTTTCCACCCCCCCCAGAAATTCCCCCCCCCTCCAACTGGAGGGGGGTAGTTTTTCCGAAGGCGCGAAAATTGGCCAAATTTGGGCATTTTTAGAGTAAATTTTGCAAAATTTTTCAGAAAAGTTTTTTGCTTAACATGTTTATTATCTCGAGAAATACACGTTTATAACGGTTTCATGGACTTCTAAACTCAATATTGACCTTATTCTGGAGTTCTGGACTCAGAAACATGTTGGCAATCAAGTTTTCGAGTTTAAAAACACTGTCTAACGTCAAAATTACTTAATGATTTCATGTTTTCGACATTGATTTTTGACAAAAATTGAAAAATTTTAGGGGGGGTCGTGGGGGTTTGGGGAGTCTAAAAAGGGCCGCCCCCCTCCCAAAATTGCGGGGGAGGGGCCTCGCCCCCCACCCCAAATCCCCGTTACACCTATGCTGGGGTGGTGGTATCTAAGCATTATGTGTGGCTGGGCAAAAAATCTGGGAGGGGCGGGCGGTTCCGTCGGAGGGAGGGGGGTCGCCGCAAATTGCATCAAAGCCCGTACATTTTCGTTTTTGTGCCATAGTTAGTTGGCCACTTTTCGGACAAAAATCTTGGGGGGGGGGTCGCGGAAGTTTGTCATTTTGATGGCCCCCCCCCCCCTGTGGCAGCGCCAAGGGGGACACGGGGAACGATTACAACCGATTTGGTCATTTTTGCAAAAAATGAAATTTGCGAAAATTTCGATTTTTTCGTAAGGTTGAGGGTGGGGTCTAGCAAATTTTGAGTGGGCGGTGTCTGGGCTGGGATTTGGCCATTTGGGGCTGGCGCTGGGGTTTGCCTCAAAAATTTTGAGGGTGCGGGGTCGGGACTTGGCCATTTGGGGGGAGGGGTGACCACTAGCGTAGATACGGGGGGGCGGCCGCCCTCCCCGAAATAATGGCGTTGCCCCCCTGAAAAATTGGGCAAAAGAAAAAGTTTACGCCCGCGCGAAGCGCGGGCGTTTAATTTTATTAGAAACATATATACACAAATTATACATTAATGCTTTAAATTAGCTCAACATTGGTGCATTTTCTACACAATTAAAAAATTTTCGCGCCTCCGGCGCGAATTTTGGCTATTTAGATTATCAAAATTATTATTTTTCATTAAGCATGCTAACAAATGTTTGTATATATAAAGTTGCTTTGCAGTTTTGCTGTTATCTGCGTTATTTCCAACATCATCATCAGCCTTGTCATAATTGGTTGATATCATCAGAATACGCAGTTCTTACGTGATGAGAGCATCCTAATGGTTTCAGTTTTCGGGCAAGACTGTAAACGTAGTAAATAGCAAATAAAAGTACAAAGTGTTGTTAGTCCATTGATAAATCATTTAAAAAGAATTAAATGTTTCAATAGCGTTTAATTGCGAAATTTAAAAATTGTCTCAACTTCTGGGGGGCTCGGCCCCCCAGACCCCCCATTTGGGACTTAGGGTATTGCTTTCAGTCGCAACAAGTCGAAACATGAACCATAGAAAACTTTTGAATTAATAGGACAACTTGCAGTAGATATATATATATATATATATATATATATATATATATATATATATATATATATATATATATATATATATATATATATATATATATATATAATACACAGTGTGCGTGTAATCGTAACGCAAAAATAGAAAATTTTAGCCCCCCCTCAAAAGTCCTCAGTCAAAACCGCCCCCCCTGAAAATTTTTTGTACCTACGCTACTGGGGGTGACCAATTTTCTTACCCCTTGAATAGGTATACCACCTGTTGGATTGGGAAATGGGAATACCACGAATAGGATTGGAGGGGGGGGGAGTAGAAGGTCCAAATTTGGCTCGGGGGACCCACCCAAATCTGAAATTTGGGGGGGAGGACCCCTAAATTGTACCCTTGTACGCACGTTTTTCAGCTAAAATAATCCTTTTTCTATGTATACGTATACTGCTCATTAAACATACACAAATGCTTCTGTCACTAGTTCTGTTATCCGAAAATAGGGCTTGAAAATTGATCAATTTGTTCCAAAATTAGCCCAAGCTGTAGTTTCTAATTGCTTATATATATATATATCACCTTTTAAAAGCTATTTTTAGACGACTTGAACTGTTTATATATAGCTGATTTCTAGCCATGTTGTCGAATTTTTAAAAATAATTTTCCGAACTGGTAAAAATGTTCCAAAAGTTTAGCATTTTTCTTGGTTTGGATCCCATTTTAGGGGAAAGGGGGCCACTAGCGTAGCCAGAAAAAAATTTCGGGGGGTGGAATGCAAAATTTTTCTCGGGGGGTTCTGGGGGGCTGCTGAGAAATTTTTCTATTTCGTGACCTTCTTGGAATTTTTACAGAGCATTCGTTGAAATTATATACAATATTTAAGGCGCAGTGCTTGTTCATGCACCTAAATAATGCATAAGGTGGTCAAAGAAGACCAAATAGGGTAATTGGTACTCATTTTTTAGTGCTTAGTTTAGTGTTTTAGCTTGTTATAATGATATAATACTCATATTTCGAAAATTTTTTAAAAAATAGTCGTTTACACACGTGGCAGGAAAAATTCCTGGGGGGCAACACAATTTCGGGGGGAATTTCCCCCATTCCCCCCCCCCCGGCTACGCGCCGGAGGGGGGTCAGCCTGGCTTGGGGGGAGTTAGTGAAGGTCGGGGATTGGGGGTGGGGGTCTGGGCGTATATGTATATATACTTTGAGAAAAAGTTGGGGTGGGGTAGCCAAAATTGGGGTGGGTGGGGTCTAGTCTGGGAGAATCGATTTTGGAGGAGGTGAGGTGGTAAAAAAGTTTTCGTCAGAAATTTAAGAAAAAATTTAAATTTAAAATTTAAAAAGAAAAAATAAAAATTTAAAACCAAAAATTAGCTATTTTCACAACTTAATCTTAGTCTAACTTTGGAAAAAATGGAATTTGTCCTAATTTTGAGCCAAAATGTTGAGGGTAGGGTCTGGCAGTTAGGGTGGGAGGGGTCTAGGATGTATGTGGCCATTTGGGGGTGGGGTCTGCCTCTAAAATTTCGAGGGTGGGAAATTCCCCTCCCACCTGTCCCCCAGGCACACCTATGCCTAAGGGAGGGTCTGGCCTTCTCGTGAGGGGGGGGGGGGCAAACTATAGCCTGGTACAGCTGTGACCCCTTGTGGGAGCAATCTCGTGACCCCTTCAAAGGTTTTTTAGTTAGGCCATAGCTAAGGCCATGGCCTAAAGAATTGTGGCCGTTGAGGCCATCTGGCCTGAATTTTTCGATAAAAACTTAGTCAAATTTTGATTTTTTAGTGAAAATAGAGGTATATATGTATTTGTAATAAATTATTTTTACTTCCTAAAAATTTCTGGACTGCGCCAGCTGGTTACCTTCTCTATTTGTATTTATTATCGTCAAGTTATCACGTCAATTATCAATCACGTCAATCAAGTCAATTATCGACAAATCATACTTATTTGTATTTCTATCGTCAAGTAATAAAAATGCTCCTCCGGAGCATGAAAAA
>JASAND010026082.1:0-16631 GCA_030248195.1 Trissonchulus latispiculum | reverse complement strand
TTGAACGGATTGAAATAAGTTTGACAAGCCTATCCACAGATAAGTTTTTGACTAAATGCTAGCACGGTTGACTACGGTTAATGGTTTGTTTTGTATACGTATTTGATTGTGATGCTTTGAATTGGTCTTTATTTGGCATTGACTCTTCTCAGCGAGTACGCAATGTCAAGCACTAGTATAGTGCCAGTTTTTTGTGAACTTCGTTCGCGGTTTGAAACGAATTGGTATTTGATGATTTGAACGAATCAAGCAATTGTTATGATTGGACTCTTATCCTAGACTATTTGCTCGATGGCACTTTTGAAGACGGCATTTTGTAATATTGAATTGGTTTATTTTTGATTCATGATTATGCGTACATGGAATTGCATTGTGTATTTTTATGTGTTTAAGGACTCGACCAAGCACTTGGTTCGCAATATGCTACTGGACACGATTTGGACAATTCATTTTTCATGGCTATCTATTCCAACGATTCCTGAGATTCTCTGACTATCATTTGGACTTGGTATGGTGACTATCGAATCGGACCAGCAGTTGGTTTGTTAAGTTGGTAACTCAGTTTTTGACTTTATCTTTAATATTTATTATCATTTAACTTAATGAAGTGCCAACATTGACTTCTGAAACTAGTAGAATTACGACTGATTATTACTTTTATCTTTAATCATATACGTATAGACTCAAGATTGACGACTCATGACTTTGACTTAATCTAAACTGTGACTTAATTTCAACTTGGTTCTGTTTTGCATTCCTATCTACGTTGGTGAGCTGTCTTTCTGGACAATCTACACAACAGGGTCATTAGTTTGGCTGAGTGCGAACTTTTTGGCTCGCTTTCTAGTTTAAACTGTGACTCATCCAACTCAAATTCAAATACTAATTTTGACATCTTTTTAATGGAGCATTAACCAGTAGCGTGTGCGAGATTTAAAAGTGACGTTCAAGTTTGTAAAACGGAGTTCAAATGGATTACTAGTTAGTTTATTGACGGATTTGTTCACGATTTTGAGACGAAAACCTAATGTGACTTTTTCGAGGCAAAATATAGTTTGTGGAGTAACGATTTGGAAAGCCTCATGATGCTTTAGACGGAAGACTTATTTTGGACTTTTGATGATACTTTAAAAGAGAAGGACCTAACGAGCGTAAATTTATGGAAACTTAAGTGGACTAGATAAACGCGTATTAGTATTTGTTTTTGTGATCACGTTAATCTGTAGTAATTTTGTATAATAGCATACTAATCAGTATTTAGTCTGTATAGTTGTTTTGCTCATATTTTGTCGTATTCATATAGATGTGTACAGTATTGATAGTTGATTGATAGTTAGTAGTTAATTTTGTGTTTGAAGTTCGTTATGCATATTTAGAAAATCTTAAAAAGCAATATTCGAAAAATCCAAAAATATTTGTGTTCTTAGTTTGTTTTTCGTGTTACTTATATTGTTTGTTTATTGATTATGGTTGTTTACGTACGGTTGTTTAATACGGTTACTTATATTGGTTTATTTGTGTTTTCAGCTCATGCTATTGATCGTGTATATATGTTTATTTGTATGTTGTTATTTTCGATGATAATCGTATATTTACTGCGCGATGCATTATGAATAGTTATGAATTACTAAGCAAATTGTATAAAAATGACACTTTATTCTATTTTCTCTTTCTCTTCTCAACGAATTTCTCTTTCTAGAGCTCTTCTACTTTAGCTTTCGCTTTTAACTACTTTCTCTTTCCTATCTTTTGATTGCATTGTCGGCTCTGTATAGCCAATATATTATAAATGTATGTGTTTTTAAATCGACTACAACGACGGATATAACGACAGTTAAATTCGATGTCTTCTGCAGATACAGCTCCGATCCAGAATGAGAGTTCATACGGGTTTGAACTCATCCTACGGTGAAACCAGAAGACCATCACCCTAAATTAAACTTTAAATTCTACAACAACAACGATGCTGCAAATTATGGACAATATATATATTTAATTTTGTTTGCTTTATTCTATGCATAATTGCTTGTTTGTGTGTTTTCTAATCATTTTTGCCTTAATTTTTTTTCCCGGTATTATGCCTTATATTTTTGCCATTGATCAGTCATAATTGTTGTGCTTTATTTCTATGCCATGTACAGTTATTTTTGCCATATATATTTTACTCTATGATTCGTTCGTAAACTTTGATTCGTCTAGTTATGTAACCCCTTCCCTATATTTTTCCCCTATATATGTGTGTGTGCTTTAATTTTGGTTGCTATATATACGTGTTTTCTCTTGTTTTCTTGGAAAGATCAGGTGATCTTTATTTTTTCTGCGGCGGAGGAAGGTCCGTGCGCTAGATCTTTAAAATTTTAGGTTAAAAACGGTTTGCAATAGATGAAATTTTCTTTGTTTGCAATAGTCTTTACCTCATTTTATGTGCATTGATTATTTGTTTGTCGTGTACAGGATAATTTTTTGTTGTATAGCTTAGTTAGGATATTGAATGTTATGTTGTGGTTAGTTAGGTTAGTTTTTGACTTTGAAAAGTAGTTTGATATATGATGTAAAAATTAACCTATCTACTTAATTGAATTTTCTGTGTAAATGTGTAAATGTACTGTGTATAGTTTAGCTAGTTTCCTTTCTTATGTATAGCATTGATAGTCGTAAAATTTTGTATTCTTTGTTGTTCTCTAAAAATTGATATATTGTGTGCTTGCATTGTTTGTTTGTGAGTATGACTGCTGAAGCGCCATGAATGTTCTGTTTAATTGTTGTACTTCTATTTTGTTTGGTTTTCTATTAATAGTGGCTTTTTGGGTATATTACCTTTTCTATGTGGGTCGTTTTCGCTTTTTCTTTTCTATTTCTGATTACTTCTTTTCGCTATAGTTAGTTTGGTTGCAACTACTTACTGCATTGTTTCGTTTACTTTATTCTCCCTGTGTTTCGCTATACTTCGCCTGTCTATGACTTCCACTTTGCTACCATTTTCTAACTTTAATTTCTCTTAACTTCTATTTGTGGTTTCTTTGTTTTAACCATGGGTAAACGTGCCAGGATACGTACCTCATAACTGGTCTCATGGGAATTGTGTGAGATCTACGTTTAACTTCGAAATTCTTTTTAACTTTCAGCTATTGAATTACGGTAGCATTCTCTTCTCCATCATGTATTTTAGCAGGCGCTAAAATTTTTCTATCCAGGGGAGGATGTTGAGAATCAACTAAAAACAAGTGTTGCAACTCAATCTTAAAAACAAACACTAAATCTAATTGTTACTGATGTGTGCAACCTTTAGTCTGTTAGCTAAATTGATCAGCTTAGATCTGATCTTATGAATCAGTTGTTGGTCAAATGTGTTATTGTCTGGTCGGGTAAATGATGCTTCATTAAAAGTCTTGTTACGCCACCCACATTTCAGTTGGTTAGTCCTGGCTCTTGGAATGATCATCCTGGTTTGGTAATTTGGTAGAGTTTAGTTAGGTAGGTAGGATTTTAGAATAGTTTCACTAAGTTAGGCCCGGCCAGTTTACCTGCAGTCGATCCGCCCTTTAATTCTGAGTTAAGTTCCAGACAGTTAGCTTAGGAGTTTAGGAGTGAGACTTTGGAGTTAGCTTAAAGCACAGATAGATGACACGGCATCAGGAATTTTATGGATATGGATAATCGAATATGTAAAATAAGGTCATGCAAAAGAAATTTTCTAAAGCTGCACTATTCAGAAATACGTAGTGCAAAAGTGCACTTAATGTAGCTTTAGAAAACAGCGTTGCATGAAGCGTGAACGGATGATAACAGCGTTGCATGAAGCGTGAACGGATGATGCTACGTATCCCAGTTAAAACCTAAACACAAAACAAAACCAGCACGTTATATACATAAAGTCAATATAATATTTCAAAACAAAATGGTTTTTGTCAGGCAAATGTCACGAAACGGCCAAGGTTTTACGGCTAAGATTGCATCTGGCCTTTTCGTCGAGAGGTCACATCACATTAGCAGTAGACTTAACTTTCACACCGCCACCAACACCTTCACAGTGGCCCGATGCCGAGTGCCCACACCCCAAAGAGAAGGCCCTAATCGAATGGGGGGCCCGTGGCCATAGATTTGTTAGGGCGGGCTGGGGGGCGACCCCCCAGATTTTTGGCCAAAAAGTGGCCAAAAATGGCATTAAATCGAAAATTTAGGGGGAGTCCCCTACCCTCCGTCGGTAACCACCCCCCCAGATTTTTTTCCCAGCCACACCTATGCCTCATAAAGTGTACCTTGAGAAAAAGTTGTCGGTAAGTTGCCAAAAATCGCTGGGAAGGGGGGGGGGTAGCTGAAAATATTGGGGGAGGGGAAGTCAAAAAATCTGGGGAGGGGGTAAATCGGATCGAAACTTTTGGGGGATACTTCCCCAAAGGAAACTATGGTGCAGGAGAGAAATTTTTTAGAGAGGGGGTGGCCGGCCCCTCCCCCAAATTTTAGGGGCGGACCCTTTTCAGGCCTCCCCCCAAGCCATAGGTGTGTTAGGGGGGGACCCTCCCACCAAAATGACAAATTTTGGCGACCCCCCCCAGATTTTCAGATTTTTGCTAACCCCCATCCCCCAGATTTTTGGCCCAAAAGTGGCCAAAAATTGCATAAAATCGAAAATTTAGGGGGGTCCCCCCACCCTCCGTCGCAACCCCCCCCCCAGATTTTTTGCCCAGTCACACCTATGCCTCATAAAGTGTACCTTGAGAAAAAGTTGTCGGTAAGTTGCCAAAAATCGCTGGGAAGGGGGGGGGTAGCTGAAAATGTTGGGGGAGGGGAAGTCAAAAAATCTGGGGAGGGGGTGAATCGGATCGAAACTTTTGGGGGATACTTCCCCAAAGGAAACTATGGTGCAGGAGAGAAATTTTTTAGAGAGGGGGTGGCCGGCCCCTCCCCCAAATTTTAGGGGCGGACCCTTTTCAGGCCTCCCCCCAAGCCATAGGTGTGTTAGGGGGGGACCCTCCCACCAAAATGACAAATTTTGGCGACCCCCCCAGATTTTCGGATTATTGCTACCCCCCCCCCAGATTTTTGGCCAAAAATGGCATAAAATGAAAATTTAGGGGGGTCCCCCCACCCTCCGTCGGAACCCCTCCAGATTTTTTTCCCAGCCACACCTATGCCGCAAGCCCCCCCACGACCCCCCCCCAACCTTTTAAAAAAGCAATGGATTGCGGCGATGCAGTGAAATCTGACCTGCCTATTTGCACTTCTGGCAAAATTTTACGTTTTTATCAAAATTCTAAAAGCTTGGAAAGGGGTAGCCTCCCTCCCCCACACACAACTGTGACCAAAATTCCTAGATTTGCCATGCCTTACCATGCCATTCACCGTGATTCACAAGTCCTGTTCTCAAATAATTGCGCTAAATTGTTTAACAACCCCCGTTTAGAACATGGTCAGGTTAGACCGTAATAGCTGCTAGAAATGTACACAGCGTTTTAAAACATTTGGTAGCCTTTAGTATTAGGCAGAACTATACCATGAGGCGCTTCTGTTGGCAAGTGTACACAACGTTAATGGTCAATAGAAAGTGTCGATTAGCTAAGCCTTGGCTACTTGTCAATTTGTCGTGAATTTAAAAAATCTTGCGTATGTTTTCTGTAAGTATACTGCGCTCAATCTCTTTATTATTACGCAAAACAACGCTTATACTACTCTTAATTTTTACTGTCACCTGTCAGCTACGCAGAAGTTTTTCCGCTAAGTTGACCTAGCTACGTTTGGCTACCCCCCGAACCCCCCCCCCCAACAATTTTATGACCAAAATGTTAGCTAACTTTGTTCGATAATGGTCATTTTTTGAAACATATTTCTAAAAGTTTGACCTAAAATCACTTTAAACCGGTGCAAAAACGCCTAAACCGTTAAGAACAAGCCTTTTTTTTGATGAAAACAGGGCTAAATTACAGAAAATTTTGCATTTTTTGGCCATTTTTCGAAATTTCTGAGGTCCGAATTCGGGGGGGGGGGGCAAAATAAGGTCAATAATGAGTCAGAAAGTCCATAATACAGTTAAAAACGTGTATTTCTCGCAATGCACTTTAATCCAACAATTTGGACATTTTTGAAAAAATCTCGCAAAATTTACCCTAAAATTACTTAATTTTTGGCCTGACTACCCCGGACGTCCCCCCCCCCAAAAGTTCGTTTATGTGCCTGACCCCCATTTTTCGCAACTACCAGCATAATTAATTAAAAATTTCTACTGACTGCTAGGTCCACGCTTTAAAGCTGCCATTTGCCAATATGATTTGGCACATATGCCCCTACCTGCAGAAAAATACTAGACGTCTGTATCTTATCTGCATCTAAGGGAATGACTCTTCAAATTCGAAGTTTCGGCAAAAATTTAAAAATTTTGGGCTAACGAAAGGAAAAATTTATCACTGGTGCGAGCTATAAGGCTGCAATTGGGCATAAAAGGAGGCCCTATAGGAGTACTCATTTGTGCCAAATGGCAAGAATTTCTGCTGTGTGAAAAAATTTTTATGTCAACTATAATCTTCAAAAATTGCCGAAACCGCCATTTTCAGTCTGTCAGATCCTGTGTAGAGGCTTTCTGCAGCCACAGAAGTAGCAAATCTTCACTAATCAAGCTGAAATCTTTTGTGGATGTGTTTCGTTGAGTTCAAATATCTCAAAAAATTTTAATTTCAAAATTTTTTTTCGATCTCTGGGGTACCATTGCCCAAAAAAGGCGTTTTTGACAATTTTTGAAGATTAAAGTTGACATAAAAATGTTTTCACACGGCAGAATTTCTTGCCATTTGGCACAAATGAGTACTCCTATAATGCCAAATTACAACCTTATAGCTCGCACCAGTAATAAAATTTTCGTTTCGTTAGCTAAAATTTTGAACTTTGAAGAGTAATTCCCTTATATACAGATAAGATACAGACATCTAGTATTTTTCTGCAGGTAGGGACATATGTGCCAAATCATATTGGCGCATGGCAGCTTTGAAGCTTGGGCGTAGCAGTCAGTAGAAAGTTTTAATTAATTATGTTGGTAGTTGTGAAAAATGGGGGGTCGGGCACATGAACGCGACGGATGCTCATGGCTGAAAGGCAGCTAAGATCTCAGTACCCGATATTTTTTGACCACACCCATGCTCTATGTCCTCGCCAAAAGTAGGCCAATCGGACAAAGGCCGTGCAAACCTTTAGTAACCCCCTTAACGTGCACTCATAGTCGCGAACGCATAAAGACGCGCGTAGACGCGCGTCGACGCCTCAAGGTGCATTCATAATTCCCATCGCAAGCAGACGCGCGTCGACGCCTCAAGGTGCATTCATAGTTCCTGTCGCAAGCAGACGCGCGTAGGCGTAAGCGCCTGCATGCGTTCGTCAGCATGAATTCGTTACAACTGATTTTAAATGGTGAAAACGGTATGTTACAATCTGAGGCGTCGACGCGCGTCTGCTTGAGTCAGGAACTATGAACGCACCTCTATACCTTCGGTACCTCCTTCCCCCCGTCGCGCATTGAACAGCCCGAGCAATTCTATCCACTGTCGGGTATGAAACCCTGGTGCTAGATTCACGATGACAGACCGTTAGATTGCAAGTTGTTGTCAAAGGTGTGTGATGTCCGTATACAAAATAAAGAATTGTTGTGTTGTGTTCCACTCTAAGTTCGCATCTAGATCCGCAGGGTAAAGCTAAAAGATTTCCTATAAACTGGTGTTTATTCCAATAAACATCACAAAAGGAATATAGACAACTCAGAAATTGACACTCAGACAGAAAATAAAAGACCTATTCGAACACCACTACAAAATGGCAGACATGGACTCACTGTTTGACCGACCTACCCACAGCACGGAACTACCCCAACTACTGACCGCGTTCCGCCATCTTGAACTGGTTCACCATTATGAGTCATGTTTGAGCCACGAAATTAGCTAATGATAATTTTACGTTGATTATTCATAAAATATTTCGGTTTAGATAACTTATCTACCGTATACTTAGGCTTAGCACACGTATATTTCCTATATTCTACAAAATACCCCCTCTTGCCGCCGCCCGTCCACCGAATTAGTACAGGGGTTAGACCAATTTTAGATGCTAAAATTCTCGATTGCGCAATCTAAATTAAAGGTTAAAGGATAAAACAGAGTTATAGAAAGCAGAATAAGAACGTTGACACACCGCCACGTATCCGGGCAGACTTTTCGTGCCACCAGGCACACAACCAACTATTAGGCGCCTTTTAAACGAAACTAATCGGCTGCCCCCGATCAACCCACTGGGGGAAACTATCCCCGACCAACAAAACAACAAACATACAGACAAAACTACCGCACCGGAGCGAGCAACACAAGACGAGGAACAAGCATACCACAGAGTCCCAACCCAACAATTAAGACTCAAAACGATCCTAACTAAGAAACACATGCAGACGAATTTATTATGCACCAAAAGCAAAAAAGATAAACACAAAAGTTAAGTACTGTAACAAAACAAGGCACTATATATGGGCCACAACTCACAAGTGAAAAAAATTCAAGTTAGTTTCTGAAAGCTGCAAAATTAATGCCACAAAGATTAAAAATAAACATCAAAACAAAACAAAACACCACAAAACTGGAATGCCAGTGTTCGTTGGAGTGCAAAGGAGGGGACATCTGTCGGCTCGGAATCACAACATCGGCTAGTCCAATCAGCAATCCACAGCGGCCCAAGCAACCGCAAACCACCAGGTAGGCATCCGCCTAACAGTCCAAACACCATGATTCCATGGCAAGGCCAAAAGCCAGGTACAGGCAGAACCAAGCTCCAGGGCACGCCAAACGGAGGCCCGAGCAGACAAACCAGGACCAGAAGTCCAGCCAAAGCAAGAAACCAGGCCAACATCCGGGCCACACAGAACCTAAGCCGGTGAAAGCAGGCTATCCAGAAGCACCGAAAGTCAGCAAAGCCAAACCACGTAACCAGACCAGAACAGCCGATAAGTGCCAAGCAGGGCACTTCCTCCAAGCCGACCACGGGGCACACTCCAACGGCACGACCCACGGGGGGGGCGGGGAAGGTCCAAAGGCACACAAACAGTCTAGAACACACAAAACAACATACAAGTAGTATATGGCAAAGTAACATAAGGCAAGAACTATGAAAACAAAAATTAAACTGACAAACGCACCGATTTCAAATCCCGACTATATCCGTCAAAAATAAAATGTAAAACCCGCAATTAGAAAACAACCAAAAACGTGGAAATAGCATACATTGAAAATTCCACGAAGACCACAAAACTCAGAGGAGCCCCAGAAAACAGGGTTATCCAGGCGCCCAGCCGGTTTCCAGGCCGGGAGCCGGACCGCCCGGCCACGGGTACTCCATGTTTAAAATTCTAAGAAAACTCATATGAAAAAGAATACGAAAAGTTAAATTAGTATCATGAAAATATAAGAACATCAGAAACCTAGTATCACACCCTGGAGGACTATACCCTCGGAACAGCATGATTTCAACAATTTCCGGCCCTACGGTCCGCCAAAAGGAAGCCCTATCTTAAGGCCAAATTTAATGTAGAAAGGATCAAAATTTATACAAGAAAACAAAGATTTGCAAGTGAAACTAGCTAATTAGTAGATTTTAGCTCGTGAAAAGAAGAAAACACTTTAATCTAAAAGTAAAGCAAGGAATTTAGTGTAGACACATGAAAATCAACACAAGTACACGAAAATAGACCGAAACCAGGGCAAGGGTATCCTCCTCCAAGACCAAGCAAACTTTAGAAAAATTTTTCAATCAAAATTTAGGAAAAGAACTTTCAAAGCAAACAACAACAACCAAACCCCAACGCTAGACCCTACTGCAGGTAAGCCGCCGCGGCCGCGTTCCTATCTTGCTCTTGTCTATATTCCCATAATGACAGAACTTGAGCACCCAAATCGGGGAAAAGCTCAGCCCGCAGGAGCATCAGAACTTTACCCATCCAATTTTGGTAGTCTGCCGCGCCCAGCTTAGCCAACATGGGGTAATCTATACTATCGTATACTTAGGCTTAGCACACGTATATTTCCTATATTCTACAACAACAACTTGCAATCTAACGGTCTGTCATCGTGAATCTAGCACCAGGGTTTCATACCCGACACCACTTTTGACGTAGTTCGTCAAAACCGATAAAATTTTCCAGCCTCCAATAATAAAAGATATGTATCTTTAGCTATTTAAATTTTAAGTAAATACTATTTGCTTCTTCAAATTCTACCGCATTGCGAGACCCAAAAATCAAGATCCAGAACTTTGACCTTTTTGTAGCATAGATCATGGATGTCGTTGCCAGCAAATGGTTTAGCAGGCATTACATCTTGTCGGAATTTTTGAATAGTCGATATCTCCAGCTGCAAAAATATGGAATAATCAAGGCCTGGCCTGCAAAATTCTGCAAAAATCCTGCAAAATTCCTGTATTTATGCTGGCGTCATCCGTTAAATGTGTAATGCTGAGTTAATCTAGGTATTTTTTCTAAATATTACGAAAAACTTTGTATCCTCTCCCCCAAATTCGATTTTTCAGTACCCCACCCCACGAGAAACCGGCTCAAAAATTCTGGCACTCCCACCCGCAACTTTTCTCAAGTTAACACCATATATTCCAATCCAAACCATCCCCAAAATTTTTTGTGGGTAAACAATCCCTCCGAATGACCGAAAATTTGTCAAAAATCGGGTGTTTTGGGGTAAATTTTCCAACAATTTTCAAAAAATTGCAAAAGTTCGGGTTGCTTGAAGGGGTAGCAAGCAATGCACGTTTTTAACTGTTTCATAGATTTTCAGACTCAATAGGACCTTATTTTAGACTTAGAAACATGTGTAACATGATTAAGGGGGGGGGTCGCTTTTTTTGGGCGATTTTTCGACCTTCTCTGATTTTGCTCATTTTTACATATTTTGTACTCCCAATGGGTCCGCGAAACAAGACAAGTGCGTTTTGCGCAATATTGCTTCTGTCGTTCTGTAGAGTCCTTCAAAGGTGACTCCGACATGTGTTAAACATAGGAAAATGAATAAGTTAAGGTAAAAAAGTTGTGTCCAAAAAATTTTTCGCTGTGTGAGAGACTCAGCTCTGAATTTTTTCACACTTGTTAAGGACATAATGTAGAGTGCAGCGAGTGGCTTTGGTGCAATTCTGTTGAGAATTGGAATTTTGGCAAATAGCCAAACTCGGAATTTTCACAAATTTTGACTTTAAAACTTTGCCAAAATTTTAATTCTCAACAGAATTGCACCAAAGTCACTCGCTGCACTCTACATTATGTCCTTAACAAGGGTGAAAAAATTTCAGAGCTGAGTCTCTTACACAGCGAAAAAAGTTTTGGACACAAACTTTTTTACCCTAACTTTTTCATTTTCCTATGTTTAACACATGTCGGAGTCACCTTTGAAGGACTCTACAGAACGATAGAAGCAATATTTCGCAAAACGCACTTGTCTTGTTTCGCGGACCCATTGGGAGTACAAAATATGTAAAAATGAGCAAAATCTGAGAAAGTCGAAAAATCGCCCAAAAAAGCGACCCCCCCCTTAACATGTTATGTGAAACATGTGTAACTTTTGATAGAAACCGCGTAAGAGATATGCTCATACTTTTTAAAGCGCTATTTGTGCTCTTCCACACGGCATATTCAATTTATCATATAAAGCTTAAATAAAATTTTGATTGTTTGCGCATGTGCAAAGCCATTATTTTAGCCAGCCAATTCTATGCTCTGTGACACCGAAAGTTTGTGCAAAGATAGCCTGCCAACCAAACTTGGTTCATCTAAATTTTTATCAAAATTGTTTCATCCATATCAAAATTACATAGAAAATGCCGCTAGTGGTACTACCACCTAAAGCTGCTCGGGTTCGGCGATATCGGAAACTTTCCAACTGTGCCAAGCTCCAGTTTTCCAGTTCTACTTTTGTGTCTGCTTCGTTTCGTTCCAATTCAAATATTGTAATTCAATTTTTATAGAATACATTTATATAGTTAATTAGTTATTAATTAGTTAATTCTAGTTATTAATTTTCCTTGAATAGTAAATTGTTGTGACCTTTTGGACTTCTCTCCATCAAATAGTTGATCGTAGTCTCTTTCAGACATCGCACGCCACCGCACGTTATTCATCTTAAACTAAGAAGCAAAGAAGTAAGCTAAGTTTATTTATCGTGTAAATTCAAACTCACAAAACTTATGTCCACAACGAATTACAGAGAAACTAGCTAAAACTACCATTTATTTTGAAAAAAATGAGTAGAATATTTTGAAACTTTGCAGCACTGAAGTTATAGAAACGTATTCGGGCGATGTCATTGTGAAAGGCTTGAACCTGAGCGGTCCTTGTAACTACAGAATGTACAAGAATGTAATCAAAACATCTTTAGTTAT
Source organism: Trissonchulus latispiculum (assembly GCA_030248195.1). Lineage (NCBI taxonomy): Eukaryota > Metazoa > Nematoda > Enoplea > Enoplida > Ironidae > Trissonchulus > Trissonchulus latispiculum. Next base: position 4,232 of record JASAND010026082.1, on the reverse strand, counting down.
GCTGCAAATCGGTACCGGCACCACTGTTTTAACACTATTCTTAGAAAGTAATAAAGACGTTATTAAGGCGTAAGTGAGATTTTTTGTTTCTGCTTCTCACAGTCACCTAGAACTGTAGCATAATGTTATGCGGGGACAATCACGTGACGCTCCAAACCCAATATTCTCAAGCAAGGCAGTCGCCTGATCATTGCAAGTCTTACTTCAGAATTCTTGATAAAATAAATGAACGGATTAAGCAATACGTTGATATTTATAGCTGTTGTTAAAACGTTAATGAGGACAGCCTCATGACTCGAGTTAAGATCAGCCAATGACATGAGGTAGAAGGTAAGATTTGGTAAGAAATAGCAGATAAAATCTGAAATTACGACATATAGCAGCACTTTGGTAGCCTTATTCTGTCTTTCTTTTGCCGATTTATAGATGCTGGCGGCGTGCGCATTGTTTCCTGCATGCATGCACACAAGAGCGCTAAAATATATAACAATGCCAAGAAAAATCATTCCAAGCTGCCCCCAGAAGAAGATATCGTTGATTACAGGGGGAACAATCGTGTAGGTGAAACAAAGGCTGGACACCAATCTTGTTTTTACCACGAATAATGACGAAGTTAAAAAGAGTACAGCGAGACAAAGAGAAGTAAACAGTCCAAAACTGGCAACTACAATTAGATCTCGTACAGTTAGGCTTAAGTAAAATGTAAGATCCACACAAGCAATAAGTCTATCAATTGAAAGCAAGAAATTGACGATTCCTTGCAGCATCAAACTGAGTACAATAATAAATACGAAAGGAGTTACTGCGCACTGTTGAGGTGACCTAGTGTCGTTATTTTGGCAATTTGCCACCAAATAGAGTCGCTGTGCTCCTGCCAGCAACAGAGCAAGCCCGTGTACAGTGTCAGCAATAGCCAAAGCACAGGGAAATACGTATTCCTTTCGTTGTAGCTTTCGACTGCTACCGATAACATAGCACAAACTTATGTTTACAGTGAGCACAGGAATACCCGCCGTAATTAACAGCAGCTGACTAAATAATGTACCGTCAAAAACGGTCGAATCTGAGCGGGTTGAGGAGTTGTTCATTCTAAATGCTTCACAGCTTGGACTATCTGCTTGCTAGTAGCGACTGAAATAGCTAACACTGCAGTTTTTTATTTTAGTTTCCGTGATGATATTGTTCACAAGCTTTTCGATAAACACAAATGTCGTATTTTCGAATGCGAACGTATAATATCTTAGGGACAAAATCAGCTTCTAAACTAGGCATGAACAAGTGAGGTCTTATTGAGACAATTTTGCGCGCAAAAATCTGACACAAAATGTGTGTAGAAAACTGTGATCACCGCATTAACAAGGTCAAATCTTTGAAAACGTATTCTGCATGCAATACGAGTCGAAGCGGCAACATTTGGCATAGCTGGATTCAGCAAAGATGTCATATTTACCGTGACTCATTCACACTCAAGTTTTTTCAATACCAGTCTTTTCAAATTTTAAGTCAAACTCAAAAGGTAATAATGTTTCGAAAAAATCACTTTCTAATTTTAAAAAAATGACTTTTAGTACATTAAAGCAGAAGCATATGCGGTCCTGAAAATAAAAACGAAAACGCTATTACCTATCACTGAGCAATAGACTGATATTTTGAAATTTTTGAAATTTTTCAAAATGCTATATTGTATAAACGTTTGCCTCTCATCACGAGGATGGGCCTCTGATGAATATTAAATGCAATATATGTAATCATAGTTTTCTACACAAATTTTTGTTTCAGTCTTTAGCTGTGTTAACAATTTCTCTTTCTTCCACAATTTTGCATTTCCTACTACAAATCATTTCTATTCTTTACATACGTCACGGTGGACGGACGGTGTATTGGCGGATTATAGCGACTTGCGAGCGCTAAAAGCGAAAGCGAAAGCAAATCTTGAAAGAAAACAGTTATCCGTATCAGTTATAACTTTCTAAAATGGTAAGCATTTTTTAAGTGAATGCAGATACTCGGGTTTGCAGCTAATCTCTTTCTCGGTTTGAATGTGCAGTTATCAAGTAATATTCTAATATATTTCTAAGCTTGTAGACAGTTTTCACTGAAAGATTCACAACTGAGATTCATGTATTCACAACAACAGAAATTTAATTAAAAGAAAAATCTAATTAAGTTGAAGTATTGAAATGAGGTAAAAAGAAAGCTGGTCTTCGACACTAAAAAGAAAATTTTTTATTACAATTAAACCTTTCAATTAGCAAGCTGACAATACATGTGCATAAGCAGTTTAGGAATGTGCCGAAAAGTAAACGGTATAGAAAAGTTTAAGAAATTTTCTTTTAAATTGCATATAAGAATTCTTATACTGTAATATTTCAGAAGTATGTAAGCTTAATTTCGGTGCCATAAATTATTAAGACTAACCTCAATCTAGCAAGCAGTCATACTTATAATCTACCACCACTCAGTTTATACAGTTTGGCGTTGTGAAGAATTGTAAAAACGACATTTAAAACGGCACCGACTAGAGTAGCTGAAATCGCTATTTCTAACTAAACCTTATGTTTATTTAAAAATTCCTAAATCAGCAAAACATACTATTCGATGGTGACTACAGTTGCACCACCTAATTTGTTGCTACAGGCATCTGATAAGAGCAATTGCTACTAATTGCTTCCCAAATGAAATGAGAAAATAACGGTTTTATATCCTATCTAGCGCTTTGTTGACGTGTTCAATCATTACTGTACTGGAACGAATAATTTCTTTGTTAGCCACATTTGCAGAAAATTGTCATTGTTTTGCTCACGAGATTAGATGTTTCGAAAAATGTTTGCTGTCCCGTAAAATCGAAAACCATGTGACTGTTTCAGTCATCAATGTTTCACAATTCGATCATTCCAAACATTCCATTACGTCTACCTTCTGCAAATTTACAAAAACGCAAGTTGGTTGTGTTATCATAGTACTAAAATATTAATTAAAATAGAATACTACAGTTGAATGTGATTATTGTTAATTTTTCATTTCCGAGCTACCAACCAACGAATTTGATGTCTGATAACTTTCGCCGTCGCTAAAAATCCAATGCTGCTGGTAACAAATCATGGAACGTAAGCATGAATATGTTGTGCTTGATTTCTCCATTTACTTTTTTACATTAGCTTATTTCTGGTCATTTTAGACGTTAGGACCTCCAGTCTTCTTTTGAAACTAGTTCACGAACCTAATATTGCTGCATTTTGGTATTTCAACTGTGCCAGTTTAGCTGGAACTTTCAATCCAATTGTGTGCTTGCTAGCTATCAATATTTTAACGATAGACCAAGGTATACTAATCTCATGCCTTTGTACGGCAACGCAAAGTTGTTACTTCAGCATTCTGCAGTGTCATAAATTGTTGTAAACAGCTTCATTTATGACTCTGTCGAATAGACAGGATACAGGATTCGTTATCTGATCTAATTACTTGATTAGGCTAAAACATACTAATGCAAACCTTAACAACACCGCAGTGAGAAAGCAAAATATTCGAATGTCACATTCTAGATAGCCAGTATAAACCAGAATTTGGAACACCCTCAAACGTTTTGTGCAAGAAAGCATGCTGCATCGATGGCAACAGAAATAAATCGGTGAAACTAAAATTGTAACATGTCTCATTAAAGCCCGGTTCACAGTGAAATAGGTTTAAGGTCTAAGGTTTAGGGTTTAAGGTTTAAGGTTTAAGCAGTTTGGCGGGAAGGTTTAACGAATGTCTGAAAATCATGTGATTTTTTATATCAATCCAGTGTGCACTCAAATCTCCACAGCTTTTAAAAACTTTTTGGTTCTGTTGATAAGTAAGAGATTCTAGTATGCATATAATGAAAATTATTAATTAAACCCTTCATATAATTCATTGGAAGCTTTAACCTAAATACAGAGTTAAACTATTTTTAGCTCGGCTTGCTTAACCTTTAAAACCTTTAAGCCTTAAACCCTAGACCTTAATCTTGAAACCTTGTGCAGCGTAAACCGGGTTTAAGATTCAGTTTGGTGGCATGCAAGCTGGAGATTTTACTCTTAGCGCACCACTTCAACAAAATCTTGTGCGTAAAGCAAAGCATTTGACCATTTTACAGATTACAGAGCGGCCGTCCCTGTGCAAATAACTCAACTATTCTGCTGTGTATTGGCTTAAATTGCATATAAGAATTCTTTTACTGTAATATTTCAGAAGTATGTAAGCTTAATTTC